>JABUQX010024656.1:72500-99123 GCA_015478945.1 Trachelipus rathkii | reverse complement strand
CTTCTTTTTCGTAACTGCAGTAGACATCTTTTTTCTCACTTCTTTCTCTCCCTTCATTCTGCCCGATATTTTTGTTCTTGAATCCTTCATTTTGAGGAGTTTCTGTCTTCATCCTCACTCCCTTACCTCTGTGAGGACACTTGAAGGCGAAATGATATTCCGATCTGCAAATCATGCATTTTTTGAACGACCCATCTGGATATGTAGGATTTTTTCCTTTCACGTTCGATCCTTTATCTCCTTTTTCTTGATCTTTCTCACTAAACCACCCACAAATTTCTTCTTTCTTTTTTTTCTCTCCGATATTCATCTCATATAGAGTAATAAGAGCCATTTTAAAGTCCTTAAAGTTCCAGTCTCCTTTTCCGCAATACGATAAAGTAAGTTGTTTCTGTTCATTGGTAAGATTCGCTGCTTCAACTACATGACAGCAACGTAAATCTTCCACCAGAAACCCACTGCCGCAGACCAGGCGACATTCTCTCTCCTGTATTTCGTATCGTCCCATAAAATCTCTCATCCCTTCTCCTTTATTTCTTTGTATTTTAAAATACTTGCTTATTTTATCGAACTTATCTTGCGTCCTTTCCCTGCCAAATTGTTCATCCAATCTTTTAATTATTGCTTCTTTTCCTCCTACTGATTGTAGATCTTCCATAGAAATATCCTGCACAAATTTGAATGCCCTTTCTCCTAAACTTAACATGATTTCTACTGCCGGATATTCTATTTTCTTTCCTTCTGCGAGAAACCACAAATCTATGAGTTTTTTCCACATTCCATAGTCTTCTCCTTCGTTTCCTTCCCACCGGGGACATGTTCGCTTTGTGGTTCTTCCTTTTTCCTTTCCTTCCGTTATCTTTTCGATCTCCTTTTTCATGGATAACAATGAAGCCTTGAGTTCCTCCATGATTGTGAGTAAAAGCAGAGTTGCGCAGCTTGATAAATTCCAGATGACCGAGATAGTCCACTCACCTAAATAGGATGGCGAATCGGGTGGGGTTTAGGGGTTTATTCGATTGATCGCGTTAAAATTAATACGAATTACGATTTATTCACTAGGTCTATGAAAGAGGCCCCCCAAGTAGTATCTCTTGTTGTTGCATGCAACCCCGAATCCTACTTGTTTGGTCCCTTGTAATACGCACGCAAAGTTTGAATTAAAAATGCTTTTACACTTTAAACACTGTTTTAAGAATCCACGAAAGGGCATTCGTCTTAAACTTAAACCTAAAACAAGATTAAATTCAACTATAAATTAAACTGCACAATAATAAAGAAAAGGGGGAATAAGGGGAAAAGGGGAATTCCACTACGAGGTGGAAACTTCAGACGATTAGATTGCTGATCCGTTACTTGATGATTGACGTCCTCTTCTTCCTCCTCTTCTCCTTCTTCATCCTATAAATATTAACACACTTATACCTTTTTCTTCTCCTCCCACCTCCTTTCCAACTTTTCTTCACTTCCTTCCCTCCACATGTCTCCTCAATTTTTGATTCCTTAAGTCTCAATAATCATCAATAATAATAATACCCCTAATTATAATAATAATAATATAATGATAATACATAATAATCAATAATAATAATAATAATCATAATATAATAAATAATAATAAAATAATAATATAATAATAATAATAATAATAATAATATTAATAAATAATAATAATAATAATAATAATAATAATAATAATAATAATAAATAAATAATAATAATAATAATAATAGTTAATCAATGAAAATGAAAAGTATTTATTAATGGAATGAGGAGACATGTTTGTGGTCCGTTAACGATTTCTAGGTCAAGTGGCTGTTCCTCATACATGTAAAAAATATATTAGACAGGACTTCAATGTAAGGTTTCCAAGTTTGCAGATGATAAGCAAATTGGCTACCTCATAAGGAATAATGGATCTTATGGTTAAAGATTTTAAAAGATAAGGCGGGAGCTGTAATCGTTGATGGGAAAAGCAGGTTCATTCTTCTTCAGATAAATTTTTCTTCCTCATTCATTCCTTGCTAAAACAAATCTTTCTTTCCCTCATACACTCAATGGTTGATCGTGCTTATTCTCTGCGTAAAAAACTTCAGCCCTAGACGACAGCTCGCTATCGGTGTGAAAATTTCGTTCTCCTATCACTCTCCGCTAATTTTCATTCAGCCCCCTCAGTAGAAATAGATCGTTGCAGGATCCTCTTCGACGAGCAAACCGGCCTTTCATCAAAGGAAAGTGCGCTAACCTCCTTGTTTCTCCTACTGACAAATCTTTTCATCTCTAGAACTCTGTAAATCTGCTTTCTCCCTTTATTCGATGCTGATCTTGTGTTCGCTAAATTTCCAACTGAAAAGGCCTACCATCTCTTTCGTCTGGCCCCGTCGCTCAACTATATCTTATCTATGTCTCATACTTCCTAGCACTTCCCTATACATCTCTCAGTAGTTTTTGCGACCTCTGTCAACATAGTTTCTCCAAACTCTCACTTTCGAAAAAAAAGGAGCCGCTCTGATGCTTCTAACTATCGCCCTGTAGCTCTCACTTGTCTTTCCTATCTAAGATCTTTGAAACGCGCTTCTCAACTACTCTTATCTTAGATCATTACTGGAACTCATCCCGATCGCACAGATAAGGCCTCTCGTTTGCCACGAAGTCTACTGGCGATATACCATTCCCTATCTAACGCGGATTGTGAGTGTTTCTTGGCTCTTAAGGAACTCCCTGGGGAGACTTGGTGGTGGTTCTTGACATATCAAAGCATTTGACCGAGGTTTTGCACGCGTCACTGCTCTCGCCCAGTTCCTTCCTTTGGAGGTTCTTCCTCCTTCTCTTTGCTTACTTATATCTACTTTCTTTCAAATGCTCAATATCGGCTGTTGTTGATGGGGCGACTTCTTCTCTTTGGCTTGTTCAATAGTTGTGGTGGTATACCACTCTAGCAGGTTCTAGTATCCTACCTCCTACTTTAATCCTACTTTATTAATGATCTTCTCCCTGCACTCTAACCACTCTATCCACTCGTATTCTGATGACTCGACCCTTCATTCTTTAACTCATATCAATTCTACTCCCACTTTACTTCTGGAATGCCTCTCGTCTAATCTTTCGATTTTATTCTCGCTGGATGGATAGAAATAACTTTGTGAAAATCAATTCTTTAAAAACGGAACTTTTAGCAATCTCTTCTCCAAAATACCCTTCTAACTTTCAGTCTCTTTCGACGGTTCGTCGTCTCCTCCTGTCATCTGAACATCATAAACATTCTTAAGGCGACTTACATGAAACACACCACACAAGTCTTGGAAACCTCACATCAGCAACGGTTCTAGAGCGGCATCATTAAGAAACTGGATAAGTTCCTGTTTAGACTGTGGAAGACTATTTTTCCTCCTTTTCTCAGTTGCTCCCCTATACAAAGGTCTCATTATCCGCCCTTGTATGAGGTACTGCTCTCATATCTGGGGGGGGGGCCCTGGTTTCACCCGGCTTTTGGACAGGGTCGAGTCAACGCCAAAAAGGCTTATAACTGTTCTGTACTTTTCCAGTTTCAACTTGACCCTCTTCTTGCGAGGCCGATTGGTGCTTTTCTGCTCCTATTTAGGTAACGCAGCGGCAAGTGCTCGAGAGAGCTTATCACTCGCGTACCACCAACCTTTACGACGCTTCGTAGCAATAGGTGCTGTCATCTGCGAGAGGTATTGTGTTGCCATTGGGGTAACTCCGGCAGTGTTGCTTGGTGCTTCCTTCTTTCACCACTCTGTTTTGTGGAATTCTTTCATCTCTGTATTCTCTATTGATTAAATCTTCTCACTTTAAAGCTGCGCTCCTGTGCTCATATGCGTAATTTTGCGCTAGATGAGAAAGCTTTGAGAGTACTACCACCCCCTCCTTGCGAATAGGCTGCTGCCGTGAGGGTGGCTGACAACGTAAAAAAAATCCTTGAAATGGGGCAGATATGTGCAAATGACACTGAATCTCCTTATTCCCCCCATCCAAAACATTCATTCAGATTATCCCAGAAAATCGTACTTTTCAACCATTACCCTCAGATGGATCATATGTCGCAACCACAAATTTTGACCTTTTCACTTAAATTTACCCTTTAGACTTCTAGTACTCACACACACAAAATCTACACACTAAACTAAAACACACTCGCCTCATCAGAAATTGCAATTCTTCTACCCTCTCATTCCTTTCCAGCACACAAACACATTTCACACCCACACCACTCATCATTTTCACCGTTTTCCTTTCATCTTTGTTTCATGTCAGCAAGCGGAGCAAATCAAATTTGACCTTTCTAAATACATCATCACTCCTGCTCCTAATCTCCTCAACATTTATTCCTCTGACATTTCGTATACAGATACGATTCATCATTTTCGCCGACGGATAGAAGGGCGCTTACTGCACTTCCTGCAAAAGAATAAGTGGAGTAGGCAGCCAAACAACTACACGCCATTAGTCGCCTTCTACGAACACGTAGGACATCGATGTGGGCAATGTTTTCTTCTACACGTATGGATTAAGGGATAGGGATGTTGTAAGATGTTGTCTAGAGAGGGGTGTGGATATAATATGTGTATATGATATGTTGTCTGGAGGATGAGTGTGGATATGAACTGCATTAGGCACTGGAATGTCATACACACTACCATAAGCAAAATGGTATATATCATATATTATATTTATATATATTACTATATATAATATATACTATTTATATACTATATATTATATTATATATACTATATATATCTATATACTATATTATTATATATATATTATACTTATATATATAATATATATATATATATATATATATAATTATTGTGTATTATTATTATTAATTATTGCGTTTTAAAAAATTATTCAATCTATATTTGTTCAATTATCGGCAAAATAATTCGGCGAAAATTGCCGATGAACGATGATGAATGAGATTTTAAAAAAATATGCGATTTTTGCCGATGACGCATGACGAATGAACGGGAGGTTTTAACTCGTCGCCATACACTAATATATATATACCTATATATATATTATTATTATAATATATATATATATATATAATACTATCTATCTATATATATATATACCTATATATATCTATATATAATATATTTTAATTCCATCGAAGCACATTCGCAGAGAAGTTGAAAATGAAAGGAGATTTCATAGGACTTTCTAAATCTCCATCTTTAGATGTTTGTCCATGCAATAATTCTAATTTCTTCTCGTTTTGGTGCGGAAGTTTCGAAGTGTCAGAGGCTATCTTCATCAAGTCGCTAACAGGTTCATTAATTACATTCAAATCTTTTACATTATTAAAACGAGGTCCATATCGATTTCATGGAAATTTTCTCCTCTTCGGCTGCCGAATTTGAAAAAAAACAAATGCATAACAAAATTATGCTAATTCATAAGAACCAAAATCAAAACATAAGTGCTGGCAGCTTCATTTTCCTTAAAAAAAAAAAAACACTATACTATAAAAAAAATATATATAATATATATATATATATATATATATATATATATATATATATAATATATATATATATATATATATATATATATATTATATTATATATTAAATATATTATATAAATATATAATATATATATCTATATATATATATAATATATATACTATATATTATATAATAATTATAAATATTATTATAAAAATTATTAATAAAAAATTATAAATTAAAAATTTTCTTTTTTTTTTTTCCCTTTTTCCCCCCTTTTTCTTCACCTTCCTCTTTGCCCCTCAAGATTGGGGGTAAGGTGCTGTACAAGCATCGGAAAAGAAAAGCAAGTAGGAGAACATGACAAACGTCGAAAAAGAAAGCCCAGCCTTAACCGCCCCCCTCTGTACCATTAATTAGTGAGAGGTCGTCACAGACAGAAATTCCACCCTAGAGCATCATGGACCGCGACGGACCTCACTATAGTAAATCGTCAATGTAAGGGTTCAATCCGCTGGCCAGGGGACCACAACCATGCCCCATACACAAAACCGCGCCATTCCTCTCCTATCACGCTTCACAGCACTTATCCTCGCTCTGCCATACTCACATTTTCTCTCTTCTAGACGTCACCGACTCAATCCACTTTTCTCTTCGGTTCTCCCAGCCGGTCGGTGTCCCAACACACTCTCACTATACATCCGCTTCACAACCGACTTCATTCATCCTTTCCACATGACCAAACCATCTCAACAATACTTTCATTTATTCTCTCATTTAACCCTTTCTTCACACCAACGACTCTCTAATCCGTTCATTCCTCACTTTATTAATTCTTTCACCCCTAGCATGCCCCTAAGATTGTCCATCTGACACATTGAACTTTAAGATGCTATACATTCTTATTCCAGACCATAGTCTCACTACCATTACAATAACACAGTAACAACATGCCCTTCATGTAAGACCTCTAGCCGCACTCCAAAGACTTAGTCCTTTATCTGGTCACCAACGATTTAATTGCACCAGCCCACCTTCCCTGCATCATCAACTTTCCTACTACACTCTCGTCATCCGTTCCTCTTCATTCAACACATACTTGCACTAATTAATAAATAAAATATTACCAATCAGCCCCACTTGCTCAGCTGCTCAATCAATCTAACATAACTTACACTGCGACTGTCCTCACTGCACAACGCATAACCTTATGGGCTCTATTTCTACGGAACGTAAATTTACATATTCAGACACAATCCTCCTTTTATCATTAACACCTCCACATCTCTCCACGCATCCTCTCAATACTCCTCTTCAGACTCAGCCACACAGAAATATATATAATATATATATTATATTATATATAATATATTATATATATATATAATATATATATATATATATATATATATATATATATAATTATATTATATATATATATATATATATAATATATATATACTATATATATATATATATTTATATCTATATATATATTATAATAAAAGCCTTTAAAGAGAAACTTGTAAATAATTTAGAAGAAGGTATTTTATCTAAAGTAAGATTTTTTATTAATATATTAAAGCACAAATTTTTTTCGTGGTTCTTGTATCAGGAAACGGCTGCAATCAGGGGTGCAGTTCTTTTGTAAGACTAAAGTATACAAATATTAATCATTAATAGGATGGTAAATTTTTAAAATAGTAGGATAGTGATATTTAGAATTTAAGGATTTTTCATAGAAATTAGTGGATGTTCAAATGTTGTTAAGAGTCGGAATTAAATGATTGAGAAATTCGTCGCCTTGATTGTGTCTATTAGCTTATTATTATTGGTGTTAAGAAATCACAGTAGGATTCAATAGTTTTTTCTCTGTGTAAATCTTTGAATGTATGTATAGGATAGTCATCTGTTGGTTTAATGGTTCTATGGTGGTGGTTATGTGTGGAACGATGTAATGGTAAGGGCAGAATATTGATTGTCATTGGTAATGGTCATGTTTGTGTTGTACAGTTTCTACGTAAAATCAGAGTTTCGCCCGATGTATACAAGGAGTTGCCATAGAAAAGGCAGGAATTTTATCACACATTGGGGTATGGTAGTGGGTCTATTTATGTTAGGTCTAAGAGAATAGCTTTGAGGGGCAGATTTCCTGAAGAGGTAAGATTGAAATTATTGGGTAAAATGTTTTTTAATTGTTTAAGAGAATGTTAGGAATGGGTAAGAAGGATTGTTTTTGCGAGTGGTTTGTGATGTGCCGGTTGCATAGATCTCGGAATCTTTTTGCTTTGTTAAGTCTCGTTGTCATAAATGAAGTTGGGGTAGGAAAAGTTTGTTAAAAATAGAGAAAGGTAATCAAATTTTCGGATTGTATCGCGAAAGAGGGAACTAGTTAACGCATATCTTAGAGCTTTACTGAGGAACATAAAGGAAAGAAGTGGTTCCTATTTTTGTGTTGCGTTGAATTTATGGGACGAAAACCCAATATATATGTACACTTGGGTTTGTAAGTAAGGTTTTAACGGTAAACAGAGAATTGGAAGGTAGATAGATTATTGGATCAGGTTATAAGAACATCAAGGAATGATAGGGAATTATTTTAGAAGTTTCAATAGTGAATTTAATGTTAGGGTTAATAGTGTTGAGGAAATCAGGTATATTATGTGGATTAATGTTGGAAGGAATAGATGCAAAAATTTCATCCACATACATGTACCAAGTAACATTAGTGAGAATGTGGTTAGGGAATATATGATAAATTTCAAGAAGTTCCATGAAAATATCTTAGGACAGGAGATGAAGAGTGAAGTTACATAAAAACTTTCCTTTTGATATTTTAATAGGCAAGTAATCACTGAACTCACCTGGAACTATAACTTTTTTCGCAATTTAACTAAACACGTTTCTGAACAAATTCTTGACTCTTAAGTATGGGTACTCCCTTATCTCCTGTCAATTAAGTAATTAATTTTATGGAACTCCTTTTGAAAATTTATTACGAGTGCAGTTGTCCTAACCCCCTTATGAATAATGTTACTTGGTACAGATATGTTGATGATATTTTTGCACCTATTCCTCCAATTACTGAAGCACATCTCAATAAATGGGTTGGGTTCAAGAACTGTCGACAGAAAAAACATTATAATTCACAGAAAGCTTCCCGAGAATAAATTGCCTACCATCTCCTTACGTTCTTACAACTGTCCAAAATAACCTCACTACTCTACCAATTCTCTGTTTTACCGTAAACGCTACTTACAACCAAGTTACATTACATTGCTTTCGTCCATTCACCAACACAAAAATACGAACACTTTCTTCCTTATTCCTCAGAGCTCTAAGAATTAATATGCTCTCCCTCTTTCCTACAATCCGAATTTGATTATACCTTTTCTCTATTTTAACAAACTTTCCTACCCAACTTCATTTTACAACGAGCACTAAACAGCAAAATTCCTTTTATCAACCGCACACTCACAACCACTCCAAAAACAATCCTTTCTACCCATTCTAACATTCCTCCTTAACCAATTAAAAAACATCTTACCATATTTCAATCTTAACCCTCTTCAGAAATCACCCTCAAAGCTATTCTTAGCCCTAAAATAAATCGACCCACCTACCAATACCCAATGTGTTTATAAAATTTCTTGCCTTCATTGTAACTCCTTATACACGGAGAAACACATGACTTTAACCGTAGGCTGTACCAACACAAACATGACCTTACCAATGACAATCAATAATTCTGCCCTTACATTACATCATTCCACCCATTTCCACACTCTGTCATTCTCATCATGACTCCTATCATACATTCAAAAGATTTACACAGAAGAACTATTCTGAATCTTACTCGTAAGTTCTCAAAAAGCCGCAATACTTCACAATAGAGCCAAAAAGGCGAATTCAATAAATGTTTTCATAGTTTATCAATTCCACTACTTAATCAACATTATGAACTCCAACTAATTCTATAAACATGATATTTCGACGAGGATAACCTACTTTTTTAAAATTTTATTGTTACTATAAACATATTAACACCAGTCTTGGCATTTATTGCACCTGATGAGGTTTCCGAAAAGAAACGAAAATTTGTGTTATATACTTTATATACAAAAATTTACTTTCGATAAAAACCGGCTTTTCTAATTATTTACAAGTTTCTCTTTAAAGGCTTTTATTATAATTTATATCTTTTAGCGATCACACACACATACTTCTATATATATATATACTATATATTATATATATATTTATATATATATAATATATATCTATATAGATTCACTATATATAATATATATATATACTATATCTGGATATATATATATATATATATATCTATACATATATATATAATACTTATTCTTGCCCTGGCCGCCTTATTTAGTGGGTTCCATAATCCTCCCAGAAACCTCGGTGACCTCCCTCGGGTGGAGCCACAGGTTTTCTTCAGGAGGAATTGATAGAGTGTTCTGTAGGGTGTAATTGGGTCGACGGTCAACTCAGATGGTATCTACTGCTTTCGTCTCCTGTTATGGCGCATTGCGGGCAGAGATGGTGACGGTAACGAGTCCTTTTAGTTCGAAACCCATGTATGTTATTACTGGAGATCGGGTGATGACCGATCTACTCCAGAAGCGAGCATTATATAGGATGAGGAGTGTTTTTCGCGTTTCTCAGATATTTTCAGGAGGGGTCGGGGAGTTTATGAGGTGATTTGGTGGCCTTGTGGAGAGTACTCTGCTAAGTATTATTTTGACATTGTGTGAATATGTTATATTGAGATGTGTTGTTTGGAGAGGGTTCTCATAAGTAGTGAGTGAGCGAAGCACGTCGAGGAAGATGGAGGGGACTTTAAACGATGAACAGTGTGATCTCGTAGGTAGTATACTATGCTGGAACGTGCGATGGTTGATCTGAGCAACTAAGGTCTTATATATAGAGTGTTCCAATCATATCTAAATGGTCCTGAATGGGGAGGATTCCTCGTGCAGATGTTCAATTGGTGTGGTTTTCAGACAGCCCGTGATAGTTTGAAGGGCAGTATTTTATATTCTTTGTAATTTGATTCTATTGGTAGATGAGGTTTGGGGGTACCAGACTGTTGATATATAGTATATTGCAGTTCTTGAGATTGTTTTATGATGTAGTTGTCAGTGCGGCTGTTATGAAGTGTGTTGGAGAGAGATTTCGATGGACATTTAATTTTTTGGTTTGCTGTACTTAGGATGTTTTGAATGTGAGGTGTAAAAGTAAAGTGGGTGTCGAAGGTTATACCGAGTATTTTGGGTGTTTTGTTTAGGGGGATAATGGCGTTTTTTAAGTTACTTGCGGGAGTAGTAATGATTGGCGTCTGTTAGTTGTGATCAAAGTTATGGATGATTTCTCGGCGGAAGCTCACATTCTGTTGGAAGACTGCTATGTTTCTAAACGATTTATTCGGTAAGTCTGAGTATGATTTGTAGCTATGGGTATCTGGAAGGGTCTGATATGGTTATTGTTATGTCATCTGCATAACTGTTAATTTTTATAAGGGGTAGGGGTGTCCGCTGTATAGGTTAAAGCAGGAATGGAAACAAAATGGCTCTCTGGGGAACTCGCAGTTTCTAGTTGTTTACGGTTTTGAGATTTGCGTGTTTGCTGAAAAAAAGCAGTGCGTCAGATATGAAAATTAGATAGGCTATTTTTTGAAATTGTAGGAGATTTAGGATTTTTGAATGAGTATGTGTCTAGGTTCCTATGTTGAAGGCTTTACTAATGTCGATAGCCAGGAGTATTGTTCTATGGGATGGTGTTTTGTTTAATCCGTTTATAGAGTTATGTGTGATATTTGTTAGAGCTGTTGAGGTGGAGTGGGACTTTCTGAAGCCACGTTGGTAATTTAGGGAGTGAGCGGGGTTGGATTTTGGTATAATTTTCTTCGATAGTTTGGTATAGAGGAATGAAACGGAGGGAACATGGTTGTTAATAAGAGAGATAAGGTCTCTTCTGGTTTTAATTTGAGTATGATTATTGCTTTTTTCTCACGAAACGAAGAGTTGCAGTTAAAGTTTCAAGATTTATTGAAGATACTGGTAATGAATGAAATCTGCGGTGGTCTGTAGTGTTTAATGTGAAGGTTCACGAAGTGTGCCAGGCGACGTTGGGGGGCTGGGGAATTTTTAAGGTTTTTTTTTGGGAGAGTGGTTTTCTTGTGTGGTGAATAGGGGGGGGGGGGGTTGATGTTGATTTCTAATTTTTTTTTTTTTAGTTTCAGTATTATCTTTCTGTTATTTGGTGTGTAGGTTGTTGGAGATTTTGTAAGTAGTGTTGTGCAATGGTACTGCAGTCGTTGTTTGAGCGGAAGGGAGAGAGTCATTCTGTCCTCTAATGCTTCGTTTGTGGGTGGGGGAGGGGGTTTTCTTGGAATTGTGGAGACGTTTAATAACTGCCACGTTCTCTCACACCAAGCTTCCTCATGTTGTCAGTTAGGAGTTTTTTTGAAACTTTTCTGCTTTATGGGTTAGAGGTGAGATTGGAGATTTGCTCTGTTCAAAAAGTTAATTTGGCAGCCGATCTGGAAGTATAGTTTTTTGCTGTCGAAGGTTATTTCTGCTCTATCAGGTTTCAGATTTTGGGAGCTTCAGCAGGGTTGTAGTGCTTTCTTAGGCCTTTTGGATGTAAGCGTTAGAGACTTTATGTATTATTTTGGGTGAGATATCTATGGCTTTATTTGGGGAGTGGGGATTGTTGATTCTGGTTCAAGGTAGGTGGGTTTATAATATTGGGTAAATTTTTGCACAGTTACCATATTTCGTAGTTATGCTGGGAAAGTTGTGTTATTAATGGGGATGATACTTTTTTCTTGCTGTAATATGGATTATATACAGTAATTATATATTCATGATCTATTTCTGTGTTCCATGTTATGTTGGTGAAGAGAGAAGAGAAGAGATAAGTGATGTCGGGGGATGTTTTTGGGTTTAGTTTCCTTGGAAGAGGAATTCGGGTGGAGGTTGTTTGGTAATTTAAGTATATTTAAGGGTATCTAGTTCTCAGAACATGTGATTCCTCAATTATCAGTACCAGGCTGTATGACGGGCGTTAAGCCGCCTCATAATGCTTAATTGTTTACTTGTATTACGATTAGGATTTCAAGTTGGTTGTAGTTGTTCTGACAATATTGAGATGCGGAATGCAAATGTTTAATTAATGTGCTGGTGGCAACTAATACTTCAATGACGATAGTAAATTATTGATGTTGAGGATTGGATCATTTAATAGATTAATGGTTTCTAGTGTGGTGTTATGGTAGGATCGGGTTGTTTGGTTATTGGAATTAAGCATCATATTGTTGGAAGATTTTTATTGGTAGATTTATTATTGTTCAAATTGTTTGGTGGTTGGAGCCGTAGTTGGGGGGTTTTACAAATGAAGAAAACTCCCAGTGTGGTGGTTTTGCTGGGGCAGGGTGCCGTAAAAGAGAACATTTGCTTTTTATGGATCCATCTGTTGCAGTGGGAACACTTTTAGATGGTTGGTTTTTTGAGATGAGTTTGATCTGCAGATGGGCAGCATCATATTTGGTGGGGCAGAATCTTGATGTATATCGAATGATTTTTCAGGCAGTCAGACAATGGAAGCTCTATACAAATTAAATATTTTTGTTATCAGGGTATGGAGAAGCTGAGAATCTTGAAAAGGGGAGAGCCTGGAAGGCCTTGGGTGGTTTTGACTTGATGGTGATTTGAGAGCAGTTTTGTGGTATTTCGTTTTATTAAAGATGAGCCTGGGGTGTGAGTAAACTACTAACCATGTGAAAAAACAACATACAAGAACATAAGTGCGCTGAGTTATTGAACAGGGTGGGCCCCGAGCATTTTGAAACATGTTGGGGCCTTTGAATAGCATTATTCGCAATGGCTATACTCATTAATTGATTAAAGTTATTGCGAGAGGTGACATTACAAATTATGGATGAATAGCTAGTTTACAGAGGTAGGTATACTGTGATGGTTGTGTTTCGCAACCAATCCAGATTATCTATACAGTACAATCTTGGAGGAAGAATCGTTCTTATCAGGTTTTTTTTTTGAAAGTTATGGATTTTTCGGTGGGTCCAAGTGCCTTCAGGCAGAATATATCGTTGACACACACGCAGAATGAATGAATTGTTGGTTCATATAAGATGTCCCTTGCAGGAGTTCGATCCGGCTGGAAACGTTTCTGCTTCCCCCACCTGGGAGGGTTGGATTTCTTTGCGCTATGACGACATGAGTTACTCTGCGATACGGGTTTGATTGCTGGCCTTTGGTAATCTGAATCGGTAAAACCGAATTTCGTTCCCTCCATGGCCCGGGGTTATCCTTTCATTCCACCTTCTGCAGATTTCACTCCAGGCCTCTGACGGCAGTCCAGAATCTGACTCAATTCTGTGACTATATATACTTATATCCATATATATATACTATATACTACTATATATATATATATAATATATATCCATTATATCATATAGTTATACTATTTATATATAGTATATATATATATAATTACTATCATCACCTCACCTTCTCTTCCGCAAGACGGGGGGGGGGGGGGGGAGGCCCCATGCCCCCAATTTTCAAAAAGTAGGGGAAACAGAAAAATGACACCAGTCGAAAGAAAGCCAGTAATTACCGCCTTTATACCTTTTAGTGAAATCTCTTCGCAGTCAGAAAATACACCTAAGAGCTTCGGGGACCCCGCGACGGATCCTCACCCTGGCATATCGCCTCATGTGGGTTCATCCTTTGGCTCAGGTGGGCCACAACCAACCCTCCTTCACAAAACCCCGCATTCACTCCTATTATGCACCTTTCTTCTCGCCTCTGCCAAACCCACATTTCTCTGTCCTAGGCATTCCTTTACTGACTCAAATCCACTTTTTCTTCGGCGTTCCCAGCCGGTCGATTCCCCAGCACACTAACCACTAACTGCATCCGCCTTAACCAACCGACTATCATCCAATCTTTCCACATGTGCAAAACACCCCTCTCAAACATACTTTATTTATTCTCCTCATATCTACCCCTTTCTTTCACCACACCACACAACTCATATATTATATATATATATATATAATTATATTATATTATATATATATATATATATATATATAATATATATACCTATAATAATTATATATATATATATATATATATATAGTATATATATATATATACTATATATACTAATAGTATTTTTTTTTTTTTTTTTTTTTTTTTTTTTTTACAGAAATAAACACCATCACTCACGGGGCAGCGCCCTAATCACAGGAGGACAGGTGCTACAACTCATTTTACGGTCCGACAGACGGAGCAAAGCCCAAGGGGAGAATAGCTTACATTCTCCACCCGACCAGTTGCGAAACTGGGACCCTCACTTGGTTTGGCGAGTGCTCTAACCCTGAGCTATCGGGCGCTTTTATAATATTATATAATCAATAAATCTGAGATAAGATATATATATATATATATATATATATATATATATATATATATATATATATATATATTATATATATATATATATATTATATATATATATATTATATAATTGATAAATTCCAAATGAAAGTCTACTCACCTAAATAGGATGTAGAACGCGAGGGGTTTAGGGGATTATTCGAAGGTTTACGTTAAAAGAAAATTATTTACACTTAATGTCTATGTCTCTGAAAGAGACCACACAAGGAGCAACACTTATAAGATTGTTGCATGCAACCCCCTGGATCCTACTTGTTTGGTCCCTTGTTATACGCACACACGCAAAGTCCTAAATTTAAACCTTTAATCTCTTTATTAAGAACCTCAAAGAAAGGGCATTCGTCTTTCACTTTAAACTCTTTTTATAAACCTATAAAGAAATAAGATAACTTAAAATTAAACAACACAAACAGATAAAATAGGGGAAACTAGGGAGTAAGGGGAATACCACTACGAGGTGGTAACTTCAAGTGTTCCTTGGAGTGTTGATTGTCTGGTAGCCGAGTGTAGTTCCGATCTACGGACCTCTGGGTTATGGGCCCAGCACGCTTCCATTCTTCTTCTTCCTCCTCTTCTCCTTTTTCATCCTATAAAATATTAACACACTTATACCTTTTTCCTCTCCTCCCACCTCCTCTCCAACTTCTTCAATTCCTTCCCTCCACATGTCTCCTCAAACCCTCCATCTTCACTCCCTCCTTTGTCAGTGGGTCTGCCAATTGTTTCTTTGCTTCCACCCATCTAACATCTTTAATCAGATCCTCTTCTAGAGCTTGTTTTATGTATGCAATATCTATCTGAAGTCTCATATTGCTCACTTTTGATGTGGAATGTATTCCGTCCACCAAGGTCTTAGAGTCAGAGTATATCCAGATGCCAAGTGGTTCCTTCCCTATTATCTCCTCCCACCAAGCGTTGATGAGGATACCGGCTTCCATCCCTTCGATTAAACCAAGAGTCTCCGCTTCCATCGTAGATCTTGCTTTTCTTTTCTCCATTTTTGATTTCCAAAATATTGGACTGCTTTTTCCTAACTCATCTACCAGGCTCACAATATATCCGATTTGGGGACTCCCCGGGTCTTCATCGATCACTTTTCTCATAGATGCGTCCGTATAGACAACAATCCTTAAATTTCCTTTGAGATTCTGATCCGTATCTCCCCAATTTTCATTTTTACTTTTCTCAATAATGCCTATGAGTTTCCTCATATCCTCAGCAGTCCCACTTTTGCAGTATCTGCTCATATGACTCACTGGGTAGGCCAAATCTGGACGAGTGTGTTGGCTTGCCCAGTTCATTTTTCCAATAAGGGATCTATACTTCGTCAATTCCCTTTCTGGTAGTAGAGTGTGTCCTTTGTAATCTTTCTTGTCAGGTATCTCTATGTTCCTTACATACCCCGTTTGTGATAGGAGGATTCCTTCTTTATCCACCTTTACATCCACTCCGATATAACGGAATTCTCCCTCTTCTTCACCTCCCACTTTCAATCTATGTTTTAATCGATTTATTACTGACCGATAAAATTCTTCTGACCCTCCGTAGCAAAAATCGTCGACATGGGTACACATTATACCTGTGAGTTTCCCTTTTTCTCTCCAGTAGAACATCGTAGGTTCCAGTTTACTCCTGATACCTCCCAAATCCTTTAGGATCGTAACTACACTCTCATACCACGTTC
This sequence comes from Trachelipus rathkii, assembly GCA_015478945.1. Lineage (NCBI taxonomy): Eukaryota > Metazoa > Arthropoda > Malacostraca > Isopoda > Trachelipodidae > Trachelipus > Trachelipus rathkii. The sequence goes on along the minus strand of JABUQX010024656.1, from coordinate 82,448 downwards.
TGGCAGCATCTTTCAACCCGTAAACGGCTTTCCTTAGTTTCCATATACATCCTTTTGTTTCGTCTTCTAAAGGAGGCCTAACCCACACATCTCTTTCAATTCTTTTCCCTTGGAGATAAGCCGTCTTTATGTCGATTGTTCTACACTCCCATCCATAAAAACACATAATGGTCATGCAAAATTTCATAATCTCACCAGAACACGTTGGGGCATCAGTCGCAAAAAGCCCCTCTTTTTCTTCGTATCCTCTCACCACCAATCGAGCTTTCCATATTTTACTTCCATTTTTCATCTTTTGTCCGATTACCCATTTTAGTGAGAGTGCCTTTTGTCCCTTATTCTCTACCACCTCATAAACGTCATTTTTCTTCCAACTAGTTAATTCCTCTCTTTTTGCTTCTTCTATTTCTGCTTCTGGAAAGTTACCGTACCATCCCTCTGTATTCTCTCCATCTTCTATCTCCTCTCCGCCCATATTTTCTCTTTCCTGGCTTGTTTCCACCTCCTCCTTTATATTTTTATACTCCTTGAAATCTATCCACTGGGGTCTACCATCTCCAACATCTATGACATTGAAACATTCATTATACTTTTTACTGGTGGCTTTTCCAGCTCTACTAACTATTTGAAATACTCTTTTTTCTCCATTATCTTTTTTCTCACATATATACCTTTTTCCTTGTTTAAAAGTTTCTTTTTTCTTGGGAATCATGGGGATCTCTTCTGTTTCTTCTGTAATCTGTAGGTCTTCTGCTACATTTTCTCCTTCATCTTCACTACTTGATTCGTCTTCTATGTATTGTCTTGTAGGCCCCATCCCTCCTCCATCTATATTCCCTTTTCCGCTGGATTGTTCCTCCCCTACTTCTTCCTCATCCTCCCTGTGGGGTAATCTTCCTAGTCTCGTGATATGTACTCTATTAATTTCTCTAATAGTTCCTCCGTGTTTCACGACCACTGTTTTTCCTAATCTGCCGACAACCTCTGCAGGTCCTCTCCATTCTCTTTCTCCTTCTCTTTTATAATAAACCTCTTCTCCCGGTATCGCTAACTCAATATGGTGTTCCCTCACATTTTGTCGGAGTGCTCTTTTTATCTTTTCTTCAGATTCTTGTCTGATGTGTATTTCTCTGGCTTTATGAAGGCCTGTCAACACGTTCCTCAGCATCGCACTCTCTTCTCCTTCCTCCAATGTTCCAACCCTTTCTTCTTCTCCTAATCTAGTAAGATTGGGTAAACCAGTGTTCCTGCCAAAAACAAGATGGTTAGGAGCAAACCCATTTGCATCGGACAGGCTATTTTTCGCAGCCACCGACCACATCAATCCTATTTCGAGATGGATCCCTTCTTCCCTCAATTTCCGAATAGAGTCCTTTAAGAGCCCTACCATTCTTTCACATAAACCGTTGCTAAAAGGACTCCTTGCTGCTGTAACTTTTTGTTTTATCCCGAATCTCTCAGTCATTTTCTTCATTTCCTCATTGGAGAATTCCAGTCCACTGTCACTAAACAATTCTTTTGCCCCAAAAAACTGATTCCATTTTTCCATATTCTCTTTGTGATTTCCTTTGGTTTTTGCTTTTTTACCCACTTGCTGTCAATGCATCACTGGAGGTTGGCGCTGTCCGATCATCACTAAACGAATTTTTCTCACGCTTACTATATCTCCGCCAATTCCATTACAGCTACAATTCATTAAGCACTCTTACGCGGAAGTCCACCGAATTGGTCTGGATGGAGTCTCTTTAAACCGGATGTCACACAGTCAAGATTGTCTTGGCAATGTACTCTAGACCTGTCGTATACTTCTTGCTTATCTTCTTCCTTAGGGTATCTTAGGTTTCTCAAACGCGGTCCAGGATTCATCCCGGTAACCTTCCATCAGATATTTTCAAATCCCAGGATGAACCAAATGGTAGAATGGTGAGTACAGTTTTCCTCTTAACGCTTTCTCCTGTTTAGGAGAGAATCATTTCCTAACCAAGTCTTCTTTGGTGTTCTCTTGATACCAAACGAAATTTTTATTGAGTCCTTTTCTTAGTTGGATCATTAGATGTCCTTTCCTATTCTCCCGACATTTTACTCCTTTTTGTTTCAGAACACCTATGTCTATCTCCTTTCTTCTCATGTCTATTCTCATGTCCATCCGTTCCATCGTCTCCTTTCCCACGAGCCAAGGAATATCTCCCCTTACCACTTCAGTTCTCATGAGAAACTCATATCCACGGATGTTGCATGGTATGTTAATTATCTTACAAACATGATACTCTGTCTCACCAAATACATAGGTTCCTTCCTTCTCCTCCACTGTCTGCAACATTTCCTTTCTTTCTCTCCCAGACAAACTCCCCACTATCCTGCCTAGTCATCTCTCCCCAATAACTGATGTCTTACAACCAGTGTCAATCAAGGCCTCAAGATCATCATATGGCCCCGATGTTTTCTCTTCTTTTTCGTAACTGCAATAGACTTCTTTTTTCTCCCTTCTTTCTCTCCCTTCATTCTGCCCGATATTTTTGTTCTTAAATCCTTCATTTTGAGGAGTTTCTGTCTTCATCCTCACTCCCTTACCTCTGTGAGGACACTTGAAGGCGAAATGGTATTCTGATCTGCAAATCATGCATTTTTTGAACGACCCATCTGGATATGTAGGATTTTTTTCTTTCAAGTTCAACCCTTTTTCTCTTTTTTCTTGATCTTTCTCACCAAACCAGCCACAAGTTTCTTCTTTCTTTTTTTCCTCTCCGATATTCATCTCATATAGAGTAATAAGAGCCATCTTGAAGTCCTTAAAGTTCCAGTCTCCTTTCCGCAATACGATAGAGTAAGTTGTTTCTGTTCATTAGTAAGGTTTGCTGCTTCAACTACATGACAGCAACGTAAATCTTCCACCAGAAACCCACTGCCGCAGACTAGGCGATCGACATTCTCTCTCCTGTATTTCGTATCGTCCCATAAAATCTCTCATCCCTTCTCCTTTATTTCTTTGTATTTTAAAATACTTGCTTATTTTATCGAACTTATCTTGCGTCCTTTCCCTGCCATATTGTTCATCCAATCGCTTAATTATTGCTTCTTTGCCTCCTACTGCTTGTAGATCTTCCATAGAAATATCCTGCACAAATTTGAATGCCCTTTCTCCTAAACTTAACATGATTTCTACTGCTGGATATTCTATTTTCTTTCCTTCCGCAAGAAACCACAAATCTATGAGTTTTTTCCACATTCCATAGTCTTCTCCTTCGTTTCCTTCCCACCGGGGACATGTTCGTTTTGTGGTTCTTCCTTTTTCCTTTCCTTCCGTTATACGTTCGATCTCCTTTTTCATGGATAACAATGAAGCCGTGAGTTCCTCCATGATTGTGAGTAGAGAGCAGAGTGGCGCAGCTTGATAAATTCCAGATGAAAGTCTACTCACCTAAATAGGATGTAGAAACGCGAGGGGTTTAGGGGATTATTCGAAGGTTTACGTTAAAAGAAAATTATTTACACTTAATGTCTATGTCTCTGAAAGAGACCACACAAGGAGCAACACTTATAAGATTGTTGCATGCAACCCCCTGGATCCTACTTGTTTGGTCCCTTGTTATACGCACACACGCAAAGTCCTAAATTTAAACCTTTAATCGCTTTGTTAATAACCCCAAAGAAAGGGCATTCGTTCACTTGTACTTTAAACTTTATAAACCTAAAAAGAAATAATATAACTTTAAATTTTTAAACAACACAAACAGATAAAATAGGGGAAACTAGGGAGTAAGGGGAATACCACTACGAGGTGGTAACTTCAAGTGTTCCTTGGAGTGTTGATTGTCTGGTAGCCGAGTGTAGTTCCGATCTACGGACCTCTGGGTTATGGGCCCAGCACGCTTCCATTCTTCTTCTTCCTCCTCTTCTCCTTTTTCATCCTATAAAATATTAACACCCTTTTATCTTTTTACTATCCTGCTACCTGAAGAGGACCAAAAGTGAGGGGAAAACACTTGCCCTTCAATTTATTTCACGTTCTTTTATTCTCATATTTTTAATGTTATTGGGTATTCTTTGCTTATATATATACATATAAATATATATATATATATATATATATATATATATTATATATATATATATATATATATATATAGATATATATACTATATATATATATATATATGTATATATAATATATATATATCAAGTTTATACAGAATATTTAATTAAAATATGCTTTATTGTTATCAAAACTAATGATGTTGTTTAGAGACAATCTTTCTAATAGAGAAAATTACTAAGACGCAATTATTTTGGAGGATTATAATATGGTTTAAATAAAATTTAATCCCGTTCTTGTCCCCACCCCCTCTCATGTTTCCCTTCGGGCACCCCCTTAGATTAGAAATCAATGAACACTGTAAAAACATGGAATGACATGTTTTTTTTCATAAAAATTTCATAATTTTATTATTATTATTAATTATTATTATTATTATTATTATTATTATTATTATTATTATTATTATTATTATTATTATTATTTATTATATTATTATTATTATTATTATAATTATAATTATAATTATAATTATTTTTTCAATTAATTATTATTATTATTATTATTATTATTATTATTATTATTATTATTATTATTATTATTATTATTATTATTATTATTATTATTATTATTATTATTATTAATTATTATTATTATTATTATTATTATCATGGAAATGAATAAAAAAAAGTAGATAAAATAGTAATGCTACATGCTTACGTTAATACATGGAAGTCCATTTAAAATACGAATGCATACGTACACACCTATTTCGCTCATAGATGTATAAAAACTTCTGGCATATATATATTTCAACTGAAAATTATGAACTATGAAAAATCGTGCACCTAAAAATGAAAATGAAAAATTAATTTAAAACGTAAATGGCAATGCAAATTTTAAAATTATTTTTCAATAATTTATTCATAGTATTAGTAAAATTCTCTAAATCACCTTTTAATCTCTCTCTCTCTCTCTCTCTCTCTCTCTCTCTCTCTTTCTCTCTCGTCTCTCTCTCCTCGCTGTCCTCTCGTGAGATTAGTCGGGTCTCCTCGTCTTCTCTCTCTCTCTCCTCTCTCTCTCTCTCTCTATCTTCTCTTTTCTCTTGTCGTCAAAACTAGACGTTCTCTCTCGGTACTCCCTCATTCTTTTTTCTCTTTCCCAAACTAGCTCTTCTCTCTCTCTCCTCTCCTCTCTCTCATCTCTCTCTCTCTCTATATAATATATATATAGTTATTATATATATTATATATATATATATATATATATATATATATATATATAATATATATATATATATATATATATATATAATAATATTATATATACTATATATATATCATATATATATATATATTATATAATATACTAGTTATATATATTGTATTTTTGTTCATGGTGCATTTGTTTTTATTTAACTTAAAAAATAAGTGCGAAAAGTTTGGCCAGAAGAGCCCTAATTTTAATCCAAAACAATCTGCAGATAGCAAGTGTTATTTATTAGCAGTTTTTTAGGAAAAGTAGGATGCGCAAATATTTTTGGTTTAAAGATAGTCTTGTAATGGGGGTTTATAGTCCTTTTCTACAATTTATATTTGGGTTTTATGGTTGGTTTTATTTTTGCATTGGTTTTGTTTTATTTTTAACAAATTTATAATGGGGTTTAAGGTTGGTTTTAATTTGGTAAATGGTTGTACTTTGCATCCGTTAAACGCTTGTTTTATAGAACGCTGGTTGGTGGTTATGAATTTTTTAACAAATTCTGTGAGTGATTTGGTTGGGGTGCTGTAGGGTTGAGTGTATTTTCTTAGTCAGTAATTTTTTATTGGGATATATACTGTGTTGCGTTTAGGGATGGATGGTGTGGAGATATCGTGAGATTTTTTACACGATAAAGATTTATATTATGGGTTTTAAGTTGGTTTTTATTTTGGTATTGGTTTACAGTATTAGTTCAGTGTTTTAGAATAAAATATATATTAAGTTTCTTGAAAAAATTGAGTTATTAATGAGCTATTAGTATGTTTTATGTTTTCCTTTTAATTTTTCTAAAAGATATTTAAAATTCAATGTTATTAAACACATAAACAATACAAGTTATCCCTCTTCCGTTAGACTTTTGGCCTTTAACATTGCCTAATTTAATGGTACTAGTTCTCTCTTCTGCTCACGGGTCTGAGCCTTCATTGCCATTACTAGTATTTTATTAGTCGAGAACACAGATGTCTTTTTCGTGCAAGATTTTGAAGTTCTGTTCTCTCTGAGCAAGTAATTTTGGGTAACTAGCCCCTATGGTCGACAGAGAAAAATGGATCTACAAGAAAAAGGGTCGGAACGACAGACATCAAAAAATTATCCTGTACAGCCCTGCCGCAGGCGTTAAAGATTACGGTAGGTAGGGTTTACGGTTAATGTCTAAGGTAGGTTAGTTAGGTTTTTGGTTAGGTAAGTTAAGTGTAAGTTACAGTTTAAGTTTAAGTTCAGAGTTAAGTTATATTAGAGTTAAGTTAAGTTTAAGTTAAGTTAATGTTAAGTTAATGTTAAGTTAAGTTAAGTAAAGTTAAGTTGTTAAGTTAAGTAAAGTTAAGTTAGGTTAGGTTAGGTTAGGCTAGGTTGGTTAGATCTAGGTTAGGTTTAAGTTTTTTTAATGTAGTTATGCTAGATAGGTTAGGTTAGGTTAAGGTTAGGTTAGGTTAGGTTAAGGTTAGGTTAGGTTAGGTAAGTTAAGTTAAGGTTAAGTTAAGTTTTTATTAGATTAGAGAAACTCTAAATAATCATTTTTTTAATTTTTTTTTTATAAATTGTCATTCCATTTTCCTTTCGACCATGTTAAGTATGGTCCGTAATTTTTAGAGAAGGATAACGATCTCTGTGGATAGCCATTCGTTTCGGTGTTTCTTGGAAAAACATGTGGGCTCTCGTCCCTCTTATGTATTATCTGTCCTGTCTTTCTGGGAATACCATCTGTCTCACAAAATTTCCATTCTTGTCAATCTAGCACCTGTTGTAATGCTCCACCGTTCTCATAAATTTATAAAAATATTTTGTGATATAACTTAAAAGCTTCTGGTTAATGTTCTAACTTACTAATTTAAAGGTATATTTTATTTGGTATCAATCAATCTATCTCATTTATCACAATTACTCTTTCTATCATTGCAAGCATCTTTCATTTAACTTCAATATCCGATAATAAAAAGTGAAGACTTGTAGTAACTGACCTCTGATATTTCCCATTTCTCTAATTGGGACAGGAAAAACATTGTTGTTTTTAATGATTCAAAAACTAGGTTTCTTCATTATCTAGTTTCCACATAAGTTACCATGAAAGGAAAATACTAAAGGCAACGCTTTGCCTTTTCTTAAATTTTTTCGTATCTTTTTCAGAAGGGTCACTTGTTTCCTACAAAAACAATCCTGTACGAGGCTAGGTATTCTGAGGAAATCTTCACAAAATTTCTTCCAAAACACTTCAGTTGCGTGCTTACGCATTGAGGTTTCAAATTCGGGTCATTGTATTGAATATGCATCACTCATCTTTGTGTGATAATCACTGTCACAGCTCTCTCTCAGCTCTTCCTCTCTACTGGACTATTTATTCCAATTAATTAGTTGATACTTCTTCCTTACCCAAGTCGTTCCTGTTCTCTCACCATTATAGAAGATTTCGCCGTCGCTTAGAGTTTTCCTACGTAATCCTTCACTCTCATCCTTTCTTTTACTCAGCTTCCCTTAACCCAAGCTTAACAGGTATGCTCCCATTACTTCAAATACTCCCTGCGGTAAAAAGTAGAAATTCTTCCATCTTATTTTTCTCTTCTTCATTTTGATTGCAAGGTCGGTGTTGATAGGCATAGTCGGTTTTTTATTGTCAAAAGAAATTTGCTTTCTCCAACGCTGCCTGGATTTTTATTTAAGCCCTTAGTCTTTCCCACCAAGGGAGGCATAACGTATTTACAAATAAGATTATTATTATATTATTATTATTAATTATTATTATTATTAATTATTATTAATATTATTATTATTATTATTATATCTATTATTATATTATTATATTATTATTATTATTATTTATTAATTTATTCCTAATTATTATTATTAATTTTATATTATTAATTAATTATTACTTATTATTATTATTATTATTATATTATTATATTATTATTATTATTATTATTATTATTATTATTATTATTATTATTATTATTATTATTATTATTATTATTATTATTATTATTATTATTATTATTATTATTATTATTATTAATTATTTATTATTATTATTTCATTATTAATTAATTATTTATTATTATTTATTATTAATTATTATTATATTATTATTATTATTATTATTATTAAATGCTGAATATAATTAACTGATGAAAACTTGAACAAAATTCTCAACATTGTGTTGGCTTCTTTTGAAATGTTAAGAAGGCGATTTCCTGCAAATACGAGTTTTACAAAAGACCAGAAAGAGGGAAAGAGACAAGGCTCAGAAAGGGACAAACAGAATCAGACTAGGCACGAAGAGAGCTCGAGCAGTTCGTCTCTTTTGATATAAACTTCCTAGCATATTATTTAAAGAATATGCAGAAAAGAAAAAACAGAAACGTTTAAATTTTTCCTTTTATCAAATTTATCAGATTTATTTAAATACCTTGGAATATATTATATATATATATTATATATATAATTATAATATATCATATATATATATATATTAATATATATATTATATTATTATATATTATTAATATATATATATATATATATATATATATATATATATATATATGAGAGGGAAGCAGCGCTCTCGAAGCTATGAGAATTTACCCCCTTTGGGAACAATTTATGTGTGTTAAGGTATTCCTCCATAACACTCCAAGGCTCAAGGGTTCGCCACTCTTTGGCCCCTCATTTTACCGCACCCTTGCTAACACAGAAAGTAAACTACTTTCTTTGCATCTAATCGTACATCATAAGCAACTAATTACACATCACTGCCTTCTAAAAGTTATTAAAATTAAGTCCATAGAGGAGCGAATTTCAAAGATATTCCTCAACCCCCATTCCCACTAAAGCCTCCCTATAACCACTTGGGGTTGACCGTTTCCGGTGGTGTTGTTAGTTTAATATAACTGAATTGCGGCCACGTTTCTTCTCTTATTCAATTTATGCAATCTTCGCGGTTTTTTCTCTAAAATATCCCACTTGACGAACACCACCTCTCCACCTTCCGTTTGTTGACACACACATCTCCTTCTTACAAAGACGCGTCATCCCTTATTCTTAACCGAAACAGGGTGCTTGTGCTCCGTATTCCTCTGCATACCTCTATATCCTCCTGCTGTTTTCTATCCTCCATTTTCCTTCAAAGGCGGATTTGCACATATGTAGGCAAAGATGAATCTGTTTGCATTTTCTAATTTTTGAGTCTTTTGAATTTTTATTTCTAGACTTAAAGGTCCATTGGTCAATCATCCCAAGTAAGTTAATCCTGTTCTGTTAATTTATCAATCTTAACTCAGTTGACTATCTAAGTTCTTTGGTATCTAAACTCTTCTTCTTCTGGGAGAGGAGAAGAAGAATGTGTTCTCTCTTCTCCTCTCATCTTTTTCTTCTTCTTCTTCTGAGAGAGGAGAAGAAGAAAGAACACATTCTCTCTTCTTTTCCTCTCTCAGAAATCATCATTTTGGGTAATTTCAATGTTCACTACTCACCACTGTCAGTTGTTTTTCTTTAGTTCAAATGATACTGCATGGTGAACTTGAACTACCATTCCGTCCAGAATGAACTTTATTCAGTATTGGAACAGCTCCCCTACTTGTGGTCCCCTGATAACACGGAGATGAACCATATATTCTATATTCTTTCTTAACTTTCAACTCTTCTACTTATTCTGTAAAACT
>JABUQX010024656.1:57500-60000 GCA_015478945.1 Trachelipus rathkii | reverse complement strand
AAGATCTCGCCGAAAAATCCGTAAGAAAGTATAAGCACACATCGGCGACGGTCTGCGTCGATGAGACCAAACCGCCCTCTCAGAAGAGAAATCTCATACGCAGTTTCCAAAACTTAAACTTTAATTTTAAACTTTAAAAATTGTATTACCAAACTATTAACTAATTTTTTTTAGTATATAATGGTTAATTTGATAAAATATATTTATTTCTTTACTTTTAGATTCCTAGTGGCTATTAATATTCCTAATCTATTTTTCAATAATTAATAATTAAATACATATTTGCGTAAATGGCATGTGGTTGCATGATTAATGTCAGTTCAAGTTCTGCCTATCAATAATCGTTGCTTTAAACATTTTTTCAACTTAATTTTGTTTATTATCTTTTATTTTTTCACCTTATCTTATACATTATTAATTCAATTATAATTTAAGATTTTTATGTAATTTATCCACATTAAATAACAATATAGCATATATATATATTAATATTTAATATATATATATATATATATATATTAATATAAACGAATATATATAAATTTATATTATTTATATATTATAGTATATATATATTATATAATTAATATATAAATATATATTTAATAATATTCTTTAAGTATATATATAATTAATATTAATATATAATATTAATATATAATATATTTATAATATATTAATTATTATTATCATAATATTATTATAATATTTATATTAATTATATAATATTATAATATTATATAATATAATTATATATAATATAATTATATAATATATTAATATAAATATAAATTATAATATATTATTATATTAAATATATATATTAATATATATTATATATATTATGTAATAAAATTAATATATAATATAAATATATATTATAATATTATATATATATATATAATATATAGAACATATATATATATATATATATATATATATATATATATATATTAATTATATAATAAATAATATATATAATATATATAAGATATATATATAATTAATATATTATTATTGGCTATAATATGTTAGTTATTTATATATCTATAGTTATATTAATTACTACTATTGACTATATTCATACGCACATTTCTATATGAACTTTGTTTTCATTTCAACTCATTTTGACGAGAATTTTTTCCCTTTTTAAAAAATAACGGGATTACCTTATTTTTGTTACTTTATATAGAAATTTATCTGAACGAGTTCCACGATACTTTTATCTAAGTATCTTGATTTTGTCAGCTGCCGACACATATTAATGTAGCTGCACATGTCGGGACCCACAACGCCACCGTTCCTGAGGAGTCGGGTTCGAGCACTCTCGTATTTTTCACTCACGCCTCCTTGGTATTCTTCGTTCGAAGATTTCTGACGATCTCAGCGGGAATCATATTTGACTCAGTCCCCTTCCCAAAGGTATATGAATACAATATTTTTATTTAATATGAACTTAATTAATAAGTAATAATTAATTAGAGATAAAAATAATTAATAAAATAATGAAAAAATAATAATATAAAAATATTAAATTAATAATAATAAGTTGGGATATTTAATATACAAAATAATAATAAGAATATTGGGATATAATTATTACTATTTAGGAATAACAATAATATGATTATAATAATAAATAAATAAATAATAATAATCATATTAATATGAATAAATAATAATATTAAATATATAATTTTAATATAATAATGAGACTAGTCTATTGAGAAAATATTTTAAAATGTAAAAGAAAGAAAGATCTGCAAAGAAGAAGATAGGAAGAAGAAGAAGAAGAAGAAGAAGAAGAAGAAGAAGAAGAAGAAGAAGAAGAAGAAGAAGAAGAAGAAGAAGAAGAAGAAGAAGAAAAAGAAAAAGAAAAAGAAAAAGAAAAAGAAAGAAAAAGAAAAAGAAAAAGAAAAAGAAAAAGAAAAAGAAAAAGAAAAAGAAAAAGATTATTATTATTATTATTATTATTATTATTATTATTATTATTATTATTATTATTATTATTATTATTTTTATTTTTAAATATATTATTATTATTAATTATTATTAATTATTTATTTATTATTATTATTATATTAATATATTGTGTTTTTGTTTTTAAGGTTGTTTCCCCGCTTCTTACTCACGACGCCATTGAACTCCTGACGAATTGTTTGTCTTCAAGAGAAACTGAACTTTGGCAGAGTCTTGGAGCGGCGTGGCTCATTCCTAAAGACGAATGGAAATATCAGGTTCCACCTTATCGTCCAGGTAAGTACATCTCTTATCATAACTCTAATATATATATATATATATATTATATATATAATATTAATATATATATATATTTATATATATATTATATATAAATTATATATATAGTTGTAATATAGTATATTATTATAAATATATTTTCATTATAATATAATATATAAATATCATATATAATAAAGATATAGAATATTATCTTATATACATAAAACACAATATATAATTATATATATATATATATAAT
>JABUQX010024656.1:40000-45000 GCA_015478945.1 Trachelipus rathkii | reverse complement strand
CAACGCCACTTCATAAACATATGGAAAATCATCACCGAAGAGAATATCTGGAAGTCAAAAATTTGGATAGTAAAAGGGAGAATCCTGTATTTTCTAGAACACTGGACACCCCAAAATAGCGAAAGATCGAAGCCGTGAAACAAGTGAGTCTTGAGGAAAATTTCTTCCCCCAAAAAATTTGCCATATCAATGACCCCAAATCACAGGCAATTCTTCAGAAAATAATAAATTTTATTGCAATGAGTAACCAGCCATTCACAATCACTGAAGAGCAGGGACTCATAGAACTTGTTGCCCATCTTCAACCAAAATATCTTATTTCTAGTAGAAAATATTTTTTGTAGAGAGATGATGTTACCAACTTCATACAGTAAATTGAGATCAGCAGTATTCGAGAAGTTATCTAATGATCAGAAATCATTCACTCGAATATGGATAGCTAAATATTCAAAACAAGTCATTTATATCTTTTACCACTCACTAGAGAAATAAGCCAGTTTTGAAATATTTGTACAACTGATCCATTTGCAAATATATAAATATATATATATATATATATATATATATATATATATATATATATATATATATATATATATATATATATATATATATATATATATATATATATATATATATATATATATATATATATATATATATATTATTTTAAATTTGAATTTAATGAGTATCTTATTATCCTATATTTTGAGATATTTGAGTAAACTTTATTTCAATAATACTGTAGGTATGTAATACACTGTGTATGAATACTACACAAGGCTACCATTATATTTTGTTAAAAGATGGGCTATGGGTTATGTAAAATAAATCCCTTCCAGCAAATTTTTTAATTATCAAGTACATTAGTAATTCCGGTTCCGGCTGGAATTTTGAAAAATTCCGGCCGGAACTGGAAAAAAATGTCAAATTCCGGTACACCTCTAATATATATATATATATATATATATATATATATATATATATATATATATATATATATATATATATATATATATATATATATATATATATATATATTATATATATATATATATATATATATATATATATCTCTATATACTATATTTTTTTTATTATTTAAAAATTTTTTTGTGTTTAATTGAAAAATATAATTATTTTCTGATGTCCTTAACATTTTTCTTGTGCGAAATTATCATTTAGTTAAACTTAAGAACCTTATTTCTGAAAAAGGAATAACTGTTTTTCATTCTTTAGAGAAATTAAACTAGAATAGTTCACTAATTCTTTGAAACCATTTGAAGGGGATCATAGTCAAGTAACTTATTATTATTATTATTATTATTATTATTATTATTATTATTATTATTATTATTATTATTATTATCTTCCTTGGATTGTATCATTACAATTATTATTATTATTATTGTTATTATTATTATTATTATTATTATTATTATTATTATTATTATTATTATTATTATTATTATTATTATTATTATTATTATTATTATTATTATTATTATTATTATTATTATTATTATTATTATTATTATTATTATTATTATTATTATTATTATTATTATTATTATTATTATTATTATTATTATTATTATTATTATTAGCTAAATCGCAAACGGACCTAATGAACGAAGAACTGAAGCTTGTTTTGGAGGACTTCAGGAGGACACGACCCCACCTCGAGATTGTCAAGACTCCGAATGTTTATATTAATCAAAAATCATCTCCTGAAGAAGTTCAAAACTGGCTTAAACTTAAAGGATTTAACGAAAGGCAATTATATATATATATATATATATATATATATATATATATATATATATATATATATATATATATATATATATTTATATATATATATATATATATATTTTCCTAAATATATTCTCTCTCTGCTATATATATATATATATATATATATATATATATATATATATTCCAAATGAGGTATCCTCACCCCAATAAATTCTCTCTCTCTCTCTCTCTCTCTCTCTCTCTCTCTCTCTCTCTCTCTCTCTCTCTCTCTCTCTCTACTGGAAACCTAATTAACTTTAGAATGGGTGTTAGGACTGCCTCAAAAAGTTAGATCTTGTGCTTCTTTAAGTATATAGGTGTCTTTAATCGTCCTGGACTCAACTCAGATGCAAGAACCTACTGGTTCTGGATATAGTTATTTCTATTGTCAAACATAATATTTTCCATACTTCTGTAGCCTCCACTCTTTCATCATATAAACTGATATCAACATTATTTTCTCGTTTCAATAGGTGTAACAAATTGAAGGTATTCAAGACCTGATCACTCCAATTAAACGACCTTGGCGTTCCCTTTTGTGTTACAAAGGGCGCAACACTTTTGTACCACTCTTCTGGGCAAATTTGCAACTCTTGACATTCCTGTTGCAATGACTTTGCGTTGCAGCATTCTCTCCCTACTTTCGTTTTTCCGTTTAACATAATAATTTACTCGGAGTGCGTAAATTCATCAGGAATCTACATAAGATTTTGAACCAGTGTTGGTTTTACCTTTATTTTGTATCACTCTTTGCTTAGGTCTTTACAAGGGGCCGTCGTGTATATATATATATATATATATATATATATATATATATATATATATATATATATATATATATATATATATATATATATATATATATATATATATATATATATATATATATATATATATATATATATATATATAATTTCTTAATCTTATTATTATTATTATTATTATTATTATTATTATTATTATTATTATTATTATTATTATTATTTTTATTATTATTATTATTATTATTATTATTATTATTATTATTATTATTATTATTATTATTATTATTATTATTATTATTATTATCATGATTATTATTATTATTAACTTTTTTAAGTTTAATCTTATATTTTTATGACTGATTATTGAGCTTACATAATATATTCATTTTTTCCAAACAAAATTTGTTTGTGTCAATCTAATCAATTAACTGTATTTCTTATCGTTAAAACAGAAAATATTTATTATTTAACTGCCAATTTAAATATTTTTTATTTAATAAAACACAGAATTTGTAAGAAATTTAACGGGGTAGATGGTGAGAAAATGTTCCAACTTTCAAGGAAGCAACTTGAGGAATACTGCGGCCGATCGGAAGGGGCCAGAATGGACTCGCAGATCACTATACAACGAAGCGTTTCAGGGGTAAGTTAAAAAAAAAAAAAAAAAAAAAAAAAAAAAAAAAAAAAAAAAAAAAAAAGCTATTAATTAAGCAAAAATATTAGAAGTTAAAGAAGGGTGAAATGGTGGTAGAAATATTTGTGTATTATAAATTAATACGACATAATGTTTTTTTTTTAATTTTTAAAATTGTTCGTCAGGTTTATATTTTAATGTTTTATTAATAAATGAAACCTCTCCCTTAGCTATATTTTGCGTTCATTTGTGTAACCATTTGCAGTACAAAACGGTGAGGTCAACGGAACTGAAAAATGTTTTGGAAGAACAGCGCAAGAAAATAGATGCTAAAAGCGCAGTAAGCAAATCTGCAGATAAGTCAAAGAGTAGTGTAAATAGGCAGTATTCTTCGGACGAAGATGTTTCAAATAATTTTCAATTTCTGCAAAATTACGACACAGAAGAACCCAAAGACGGCTATGCAAGTGAAGAAGGTAAATCATTTAAAATAAGTTTAATATTCTTAACATCAAAAACGTGACCTTAATATGAAAGATCGCTGGTAAAAGCGTTACCTCAATACGAAAGGTCATAATGGTAAAAGCGTGACCTCAATACGGAAGGTCACAATGATAAATGCGTGACCTCAATACGGAAGGTTATAATTAAGTTTACATCTGATTTGCTTCCAAATTCAAAACTAATAAATTTAATACGTAATTAATTGGGAAAATTAATTTTAAACCATTTTATATTTCTGTGGCTGAGTAGCAAATAGAACAATGTCAAAATACTGAGAAATGTGAATACGTATTTTTTTTAATGCTTGAAGACATAACTTTCAATAGTAAAAAGACCATTGTCATAGTAACCATAGTAAAGATAATATATCGATTTTAAAAAGCATCAGAACTTTTTGATGTCGATTTCCTTAGAAGTATAATGCCCAGTGTCAAACACACTCCTTTAAATTTAGGATTTGTATATTGGACCTTTTACTACTCAGCCACAGATTTACCACAATCTAAAACTCAAAATATCTCGGTTTCATAATTTTTTCTTTTACAAAGTCGTAATTTCTATAATATATCAGTTGATTTTCTTTTTCTTTGTTTTAAGAAGAGAACTAAAATTAATTCACTCCAAATATTTTTGATTCATCGACATATTTTTGCCTTTCTTCATCAATGAACTTGCTTTTTGTGATACCTTTCAATATGACAAAACACTAAATTCTATAAGTAGTGAGACCAAATAAAAGGTTTACAATCTTAAGTTTGTAGTTTTTAAATTGGCTCATCATATCTAGTCGAATATTGTTATGGAGTATAAGACATCCTTTGAATCCAGGATTATTATTTCTCTCCTTCTCCTTAAAACATAAGATCGGTATTAATTTGAAACTTTTAAAGAGAATTTTGTAAGATTTTGTGGACTAAAATCAAATCTTACACAACTAGAACCTAGGCCTAACTTTATATAGCACTACTTAGAGGACTAACAGGTACCTAAATTAATAACAACACTTTTACGACTGTCCTCCGCGCCCGATATTTCGAGATTGGTATTTCACTCCTTCGCTTTTAGATGAAAACTACTCCAAGGAGTAAATGTATTTCCACTATCAAGGATAGTTGAGGTAGTCATTTTAAATCGCAAATTTTAAACAAAGAATTTAATCTTTATGTCGACCAGATGTTAACTACATATCTTACTTGAGCTTTGCTTGGAATAACTGTTCTGTCAGATTTAACCTTTAATCTTTATAAACTTTGATGAACTGATTGTAATAGTTTCATTGAGTTGTTGTTATTTACTTCAAT
>JABUQX010024656.1:0-37500 GCA_015478945.1 Trachelipus rathkii | reverse complement strand
TATACATATAGTTATACATATATTACATATAAACATATATATATATATATATATATATATATATATATATATATATATATATATATATATATAGTAAAGATATAGTGTTATTGGTTATATATATATATATATATATATATATATATATATATATATATATATATTTGAACTTGGAACTTCAAACGTAACAGTAATAAGAACCAATGCTGGGGAAGATTTTGTGGATCACTCCTGCCCCTGCACTAGTATGTGTCTAATTAATTGATTAAAATAAATATATTTTACTGAAATATTTCCAACAGTAAGATGTAGAGAACGAAATGATGATGTCATCCATGAAATAATTTTAGGTTGGAAAAGAAAGGAAAGCTACTACGTGTAACTAGAGGAAAATATGATAATGATAAAAAAGAAAGGTGCTTCAAAAATAAAAGCGAGGCAGATTGGAGGGAAGTAGTTTGTGAGCAGGTAATTTTTTCTTTGTAGGAAGAAGAAAGAGGAGAGAAGCTAAAAAAAAAGAAAGAAAACTCCATTATTATTAAGTATGAACAAAGGTTTTAAATGTGGTTCTCTGGTAGATAAAAATGAGTTTGAGGAACATTTTGAGTAGGATTAGAATGTAAAATTACAAAAACAGAACCATTTATAAACAGAACTTAGTTTAACCGAAATGAAGGAAAGGCCAAAGGGAATAATAATAATAATAATAAAACAAGTCTCGCACTCAACAACTTGAAAAAGTCATCCATTTGAAGTGTGAGAAATCTCTCACATAAAATATATGTAAAGGTGAATAGAAGAATAAGAAACGGAAATATCAGGCCTGAGTAACACAAAGAAAAAACGAAGTTAATTACCTACAATAAGTATTATTGACCAAAAAGGGCTACAACTACAAAAAAGAAGAAAGAGGAAGGACAAAAAAAGAAGGAAAAGAACGGAAGCAAGCGTCCAAAAGCAGCAGGAAGGCAAAAATTATGAAAGAAAGACAAAACAGAAAGAAGGAGACACGAAACAAAGAGAACAAGAAACAAGCAAGAACGTCAAGATGAAGAGAAAGAAGTCGGACAAGGAAAGAGAAGAAAGGAGCGGAAAGCGAACGAGGGGGACACTAAGAGAACGAGGCAGCAAAGAAAGAAGAAACGAGCAGCAGAAAAAAAAAAAGATAAGAAGAAATAAGATAGTTAAGAAAGAAAGCGGAAGAATCACAAGAAGCAGAAAAAATTATAAATGGAAAGAAACAGATAAAGAAAGAAAAAAAAGAAGAGAGAGAACGAAAGAAGAATCAAAGGAAGTAAGAGAAAGAAGAAGAAAGAAGAAGAGAAAGAAGGAAAGAAGAAGAAAGAAGAAAGACGAGAGAAGAAGAACTGAAGAAGAAGAAGAAGGACAGAAGAAAGAAGAAGAAGAAGAAGAAAAAGCAATTCAAAAGAAGAAGAAGAAGGAAGAAGAAGAAGAAGAAGAAGAAGAAGAGAAGAAGAAGAAGAAAAGACGAAGAAGAAGAAGGAAAGAGAAGAAAGAAGAAAGATGATGAAGAAAGAAGAAGATAAGAAGAGTGCACTTAATTTCAATAATAAAAAAAAGTATTATAGCAAAAGTTCTACTGTTTCTTTAACAGGAAATTTAAAGAATTTAAGAAAAAAAAAAAATAATAATAAAATAATAATAATTGATTAATAATATAAATATTAATTAATATTAATAATATAATGAAAATGATAAATATAAAATTAATAAATAATAATAATAAATAATCTATAATAATAATTAATTGTAATAATACTAAGAATAATAATAATAATCGTTTGATACCTTCACATTATTAAGAAATATACTTGCAAATGCCAACCTGTCTTTATACAGATTACCTTTTATTTTATGCATCTCTATTACATTTTAAACGCTTTTACAACTTCTAATTTCTTAACTATAAAATAGACTTTAAATCATGCTCCTTGAAGTAGTGCAACCATTTGAGTTATGCACAGTTACAATAAAGTGCCCAAAAAAATATAATTTCTCTACTCTGCCCTTATGTAACGCTTACACCCCCCTCAGGGTGCCCTAGAGGGGTCTTCATGCATCTCTTTGGGGTAATCTCCATGTAGTGGGACTCACAGTATGCCAATCGCTCTCCATGTATGATGCGTTGTGCCAAACCTATCAATTTGAGATTTACCAAATGATAGGTTTTCAGCAAACAACGGCACCATACGAAGGCGATTTTTACCCCTTAGCATATATTCGTTGATCCCTGTATATAATTAGAAGTTATTGTAAAGTTTGATTAAATATACATGTTAAGGCAAAAATACGTGATATGTTATAAGATACCCGTTTGAAAAAAGTGTGGAACAGTTACGTCTGATGCAATGCTTTTACTTTACTGCTGTTAAGTATGAACTTTGTTTAAAATGACATATGTTTTTTAGTGCTTAAGGTATGTTAGGTTGTCGTTGTACATTCATATTCTTAATTCCAGTCTTATGATTTTAGCTTTATATCTAAAACTTTGTACGTTAGCACGATATTCGTTGGTCAGCGTATAAGAAACTTATTTTTATGATTATGTTATCCTAAAGGCATACTCGACATATGACTGACATCAATTCAGATCATAGAGCATGGAAGAGTGGTTAGGAGCGTGTATAGGGAAGGTGTTTGATTTACATTTTATGATTTCCATTTTAAACTATTACACTTTACTATTGAATATTTTATTCCAAGAACTTATTTTTTAGTTATGTTAGGATAAACTTTGTAATTTTGATATTTTATGTAAGATAAATCTTTTTTATGTTTGCAATTTATTCGTTGGGGATTATATTAGACAAGGTTATTATAATTTTTGTTAACAATTTTACTCTAATTTAATGTAAAAAACTGTTACGAGCATTATATTCTTGCAGTATGGTATTAAAAGGGTATGCTACATTTTGTACAATCATTACATTAATGTAAATACAATTTGATATGTTTAGAGATATGCTTGAAAAATTGTGAATATTTTACGTTTTGTACGCTGTGTTAGGTATTTACTGTGAGTTTACGTATGAACTGTTAATGTTAGAGTTATTCTGCGTAAGGGGTTAGGTTTTGTCATTGTACATTATTATTCTTAGTTCTGTATGATGATATGTTAGCCCTATTAATGCGGATACAATGTTACGTTAACATATTTATGGTTTGTCTATGAAAGAACTTAGTTGTGATATTTTTATCCGAAATGATACTCATAAATGTGACCTTGAACAATAGATCAAAGATCAAATCATGGAGTGAGGTAGGAGGTGGTAGGATGGTGTGTTGATTACTGATTTACTGCCTTAAATTCGGGACAACTATTACACTTTACTATGATATTTTATTCAAATAACTTATTATTATTGTTTGGATAAAACTTTGTGATTTTTATGTTATTTTCGGAAACTTTGTTACGTTGTGCAATATTGCTTTTTAATGTACATGTATTCATGTGTATAGTTGTCTTTAGGCTTTCATTACTTATTTTCTTAGTTCAGGTTTCTCTATGTTGCTTTATTAGTGAAACTATTTACGTTAGAGTATATCGATGGATAGATGATAATTAGCTAATTTATTATAAATTGTCCTTAAAGATAGAAAGCCATTACCATGTTAATCATAAAATTAACATTGTTGTTTAAAGAATGCTGACACAAGTATGGATATTACATCTTGACATCTATGTTAGTTACTCTTACGTCTGTTAAAGTGTGAAACTTTTTTAAACGTACAGTTATTCATGTTTAAGTGTTCCGTTATCATTGTGCTTATATTCATAGCTTCGCATGATCTTGTAAGCTGTTGTAATTGAAAACTTTGTTACGTTAGCACTTATTCGTTGGTTCAGTATGATAAATAGACAAGTTTATGATAATTTTGTTAATATTACCATGTTAATCTAAAACTTAACATTGTTTATGTTATGAGACTTATGTACCCAGCGTGCATAGGCTACGTTTTGATATGTATTTATTACTTTACATTGTTTTAAGTATGGGCATTGTTAATTGTAACCTTTATTCGGTTTAGGCTCTAGTTAGCCGATTGTTTATATACATTATACCTTAGACCGGTGATATATGTGACTTATTAATGTGAAAACTTTGTTCCTTAGCATATATTCGTTTTAGATGTAAAGAACTTGTTTTAATGTTATGTTTATCCAAATATACTCGAAAATGTGCTTGAATCAATAGATAACGGAGGGTAGAAGATGATGGAGACGCAGTTGATTTACTATCTTTACTATTTAGGTATGTAAAACGTGACCAAAATTTTAGCTAAAAAAAATATGGACTTGAATCAATAACGATCAATAAACTCAACTATATCAAAGATCAATAAGACTCACGATGGACAGGAAGTGCGGGATGCGTTGCTGATTTATGATTTAATGAGATTTTAATGTTTACTCTTTAGTAGTATGTAAAACATGACACTTTTAGTAAAAAATACGTGACTGATCAATATGACTTGAATCAATTGACCAATAGATCAATAGATCATTAGTTTCAATAGCATCATAGATCCGGAATGGTGCGAGATGGCGTTTGACTTATCTATTACTGATTTATGCTTTAGTTATGGCAAAACATGACAATTTTAGTAAAAAAATATGATTGGTCAAATCAGAGATCAATACGACAATCGGATCATAATCAATAGATCACGGAAAGAAAAGTGCTTTGATACGTGAGGTTACACCTCGCTTGGGGATGACCATATATTATGTAACGTAAATTTAAGACGTTAGAAAACATAAAAAGAATAGAAATTTAATTATTTATATTATTTTTATTTTTATTTTTTTTCTTGATTGTTCTGAAAACATCATTTCGAAATCTACAGACCCGTAACATATATAAGGACACCATTTATGTAATCGAAATGTTTATATTAACTCCAGAACCGCACCGTCCCAGCAACCGGTCCCAGGACTGACTCTACTCCTCTAAGCTCAGGACTCCTTCACGATTATTCCTTCTCTGATTCCGAAATTAAGACTTCCTTTCTCCACTTCCTCTATGTTATTGTCATTCAATTCTACCGAGACCCACCCTCTGGGTTGGTCCCCATCACCCCTCACATCTTGAACCATCTTATTCGAGATCTATGGGTTATAAATATATAAATACAAACATATATTTTATACAAAAAAATACAAATATAATTACATAACCCTCCAGCCACCGCCCAACGGAGCCACCGCACCAAAGGCATGTCCGACTGCTAAACACCTCCGAACTCTCCGAAACCGTACTTTCATAGACAATCACACGATCTCCACATCTGCTCTACGCATAATTTCAAACCTCTCTACGATATTTCGATTTCAGGGCGGCCGTCTTCTTTACAGGTAAGGAGCCCAGAGTGCGCACCCCCCCCCCCAACACAAACACAAGGAACGAACTAGCGAACGCCACAGGAAAAACACCGATCACGTATATCTGGCTACGAGAGATATACGTCATCATCGGAAGCGCCCAACCAATATTATATAGCTTGATACGATAATCCATAAAACCTAATGTAGATGCGAACAGTCTGTCAACAATAAGAGACGGCATGCAGGCTGCCCATGCCATGGTCATCTATAGCACTCAGTGATATAATATATTAACCTATATATATAATAATTAGATTATAACTTAATATATATATACTAATTAATATATCTATAACTATATAAAATATAATATACAAAATTATATAGTTTATAATAAATATACATATATACTGTGTAAGTGATTGTGTCGGTGTGTTGTGTGTGATGTGAACTGGGTGTGTGTGTGCTGGTAGTGCGAGTATGTGAATGTTTATGTGGATGTGTGTACACTCACGCGCGTAACGAAATTCATTATGCGAATCCCGCCGGGTCATAGTCGCGATCCTCTACCCGACATCCTGCTCGCGTACTAGCGTACACAAAAATCTTCGCTCGAACTGAAAAAAATAGAATTGGACCAGAAGGATGCAAAAGGCAGTAACCGTAACATATTTACCTTCGTCATATCGGGAAGACAGCTCCCCCAATAATCAATAATCCATCAGAGAAAAAACTAGCTACTTGCATAAACTGACCAATGTAAACACAAATTCCGAATCGACTTAAAAGATATACATCTACAGATGATATTTTGGAGTGGGAAACGAAGATCCAGGAAAATAATATATCAATTGTATATAAAAGAAAACCTGATGATGGTTTCGAATATCGTGCGTGGCAAGATGACTTGGGTGAAACTGATGATGAGTGATTGAATCTTCTTGCTTCTAGCCTCTAAGCTTTTTCTCCTAGAGCTCTCTAGGCTACCTCTCTCAGAGCATCGGTTTCAATTGCTAGTCCTTGAGTTTTACACTTCAAGATATGGTTTCGATCCAGTCAGTGTCACTAGAATCTTCTTCTATCCTGCTTTTAAATTCTTTATGCTGAAGTTCTCAAAAATATTGTTTCTCGGTTCGCTGGTTCCAAAAGCTGGCCCTGTGGAGTTTTTGTAGGAAATTCAATGGCCAAGTTGCGCAAGCCCTGTCTCTCTAACGATCTTTGCATGATTCAAGCCTGTTGATCTGTTGATTTAATTCTTCAGTAATTCATACTGTAACCAATCTCTTCAGAAAATTATTTAATATTATTATTTTTTTTGGTATAAGAAAATAGTAAAGAAAATGAAATTTTGTAAAATTGAAGAAATATAGGTAAGATTATCGATAGAGAGCTTGGTGCTATTCTCCTTTTGGATTTCCGGCTCTAAATTTCACAAATTCTGTTCCTGATTGTGTCGGGAAAATTACCTATTTTTTTTTTTATGCTAAGGAAAAAAGTTCATAAAAATCTTTTTGCATTTGTGAAACCGTACTAACTATAATCGGCATATCTTTAACTAGTTACTTTCCATTAGTTTATTCGTAGGCAGCAAAGATTTCTAGAACATTCTACTGTTTTCTTTCGAGATATGGTAAAATATTTCCGGCAGTGTCATTCGAACATTCTATAGTTTTCTGTCGAGATATGGTAAAATATTTCCGGCAGGGTTATTCGAACATTCTGCTTCTGCAGAGATATGGTAAAATATTTCCGGCAGGTTCATCTGAAAGAATTTTCAAATATTTCTCGCTTATTTTTTTTTCAATCCTGTTGCTTCATCTAATAATGCATTATATGGAAGACTTGTTAATGATTTTGTTTTAATATGTTGCTTGTGTATTTCATGGATTAAGTTACCATAACCCCCTATTATCGCTCTGGGGTTTATTTACATTTTCGTATTTTTCAGTAAGTGGTTTTCTTTGGAAGTCCCAGGTATTCAATGATAATGTCTTTTTAAATGATGAAAATTATTATTATTATTATTATTATTATTATTATTATTATTATTATTATTATTATTATTATTATTATTATTATATTATTATAGTGATATTCATTATGTATTATTATATATTGTTTATTATTTAGTTATTTATTATTTATTATTTTATTATATTATTCCTGAGATTCTAATAAAATGTCCTTCTTTAAATTATGAAAATTATATTAATTATTATTATGTATTTATAATTAAAATATTATTAATTTATTATTATATTATTAGTTATTAGTTATTATTATATTATCTCATTTTTGATTATTTATTATTAATTATTAGTATATTATATATTATTATTTATTATTTATATTAGTATATTAATCTAATATATTATTATTACTTATCTATTATTATATTATTATTATTATTGATATTAATTATTATATCATAATATATATATTATTACTAATTATTATGATATTACCTTCATTATTATTATTAATATTATTTGGAATATTATTATGATTGTGAACTGTAAATTGAATATAACATTGATTAATGGATTGTGTTATTATTATTATTATTTTATTATTATTATTATTTATTATTATATTGAATGTGATTATTTTATTATTATTAATTATTTTTATTATTATAGTGTATATTGTTATATTGGATTATTATTATTATTATTATTGATTATTATAATATTTCATATTATTATGAATATTTTATGATATTATTATTATTATTATTCATTATAGCATTAATTCATTATCACGTGATTATTATTTTCATTATGCGTGCTAATTTTAATAACATATCTATCATTATACTTTGTATTTTTCTAGGTTGTATTACTTATCAATTTTTTGCCCTTATACGAAAGGTATGTTCCCTCTAAACATAATAATATTTATAAATTTTCCCATTATTATTGTGTTATTATGACCGTAAATGTTGTTGTTATTATTTGGAACCACCATCATCAAATGTATTAATATGTATTAGTCGATTAAAATTCGAAAATTACTCAGGAATGCAATATGACTTAAAGTATATAAGAATGAGTTCAAGAGAGCACTATTAAACATATGTTGCATATTAGAAGCCTTTTAGAAATTTTATATTGATATTTTTTTTATATTATATCTATTATATCATTAATTTTTTTACAACCTTAATTAGTATATTTAAGTCAGATAGAAGAAGTTGCTTGTTTCACCTTAAGCGTGAAACCGTTTCCAGAAAGTGAATTAAAGTGAAAATGAAGATTATTGTTCATTTAGTACAAATTAAAATGTTTCAATTATCTATGAACATAATTATATTAATAAGAGGATATCATTATTATATACTCATATTATTATTATTGACAAATTATTATTCCAATTATTATTATTATTGTATTATTGAATTATATAGTATATATCATTGATTGTTATTAAAATAGTTTTGCATAAGATTGATGTCTATGTTAATAAATACTAAATAGTGCTATTTTACTATTATACTCACTGAGCTATTATATTTAACGATATTATATAGGTTATCAAATAAATCAAATACGTTATATAATTTTTATATATATATTTATTATGTTATTATATATATTAATATAATAGTTATAAGTAATTTGCATTTATTCATTAATATATAGATAACATTTCTATATATTATGATATCATTATTGTATATTTATTAATATTTAATTTTTTCTTATAGTAGAGATGGTTCTATAACTCACTACCTTCTTTATATTATCACTACTCTATAGTACCCATTATTATATACATATATATGCTCACTCACACATCACCCTTATTGATTATGTATTTATATACTACGAACTAGTATATTTATTATATTATAACTATATTATGTATGACACTTACCGCAATATATCACTACTAGGCTCATCCCGCACTTCACTCACGTTTATATAGCTACGGTATATATATACCCCTCCTCCTAACATTTCTACATCCTACTTCTTATTATCTTTATATTATATTATAGCAATATTAATTTTTTTCATGTATATTATATTATATACATTTCGCTACTTATACCTCCTATCGATATAATTGATATTTTCGTCCACAATTTTATTTTTTAATGTAGGTGGGGTCCCCCTTCGGAGATAATAATGTAGTATAATATATATATATATTATATTTCGATATATATCTGAGTTAACTCTCACTTCACCCTTATCCTAATTTTTTAATACTTAAATGACAGCCTCTGCATCCTTCATTAGGCAGTAGTATATATATATAAATATACTGATAGGTACTATACTAAGTCGGTAGTCAGCGTCCAGATCCTATCGAGCCATATCACGCTAGTATGAGGTAACGTATAGTCACCTCGGACGTTGACTGAGTACTCAACGTAATTCTACTTATCCAAGGAATCGTATATTTATTTTTTTATTACGATCGTTCGATTCCTTCATCAGATCTTATTATCGATATATTAGTTAATATTATACTATATATCATAGTGTATATGTACAATGTATTCGCTCACGTGAGTACCTAGTCAGCTACTAGTACTCAAAGCTACTACACGCCTGAGTTAAAATCTTCGTATCATGCGACTAAGTAATTCAACTTATCCCGCTTACTGCTGATCACCTACCTTCACAGTATAGGCTTTACCTCTCATCTTAGGTGGATATAGCCATAATACTAGGTTTCGAATAGTATCTTAGGTGATATACGTTTACAGCTCACTCACTACTAGTATATTATATATATAACTACCCTGACTCTCGGGTATTGAATATACCACTATATCTATTATATATAATACAATTATATATATATATATACCTATACACTATTGTATATATAGTATACATTACTATAACGGCTTTCGGCTTATTAAATCCTCACCTTACCTGTATATAATTATAATTATTTGTCGCTTATTACTTTATTATTCATTGTAAAGACTCAGTTTCTCTATCTTTCTACTCAGTCATTATCCTCTATACTATATATATATTTATTATATATAATTAAATATATATATATTATATTAATTATATATATTATATTATCTATATTTTATATATATATATATTATATATAATATATAACATAATATATATATATAATATATATTATTAATTATATATAATTATATATATATTATATATATATATTGAATATTATATACTATAATAATTATATATAACTTTATTATATTATATAGTATTATAAATAATTTATATATATTATATTATATTTAAATATATATATATATATATATATATAATATATAGTATATCTATATATTAATATAATATATATCTATATTATATTAATATAATATTTAATATGATATATATGTATATATTTTATATATATCCGTCATAGTTTATTATCTCCGTATGTTGACCTATTTGATATCTACTTAGGATACTTTACCACTAGATATACTAGTTATATTATGCTTTTATATATATAAGTATATAGTATATATAATAATATTATATTATAATTACTATATATATATAATATATTATTATATGGAGTTTATATATATATATAATTCAATATATATATATATTAATATATATAATAATATTATATATATATTATTATATATATATTAATAGTATATATATAATATATATTTTATATTTATAATATAGTGATAATTTTATATATATAATATATATATATATTTATAATTATATAATATATTATATTATATTATATATATATATATATTTTATATATAATATTATATTAATTATATAAATATATATTATTCTCAAGTACCTTAATATATATATAGCCTATTACTCTAGTAGATGGGTAGTTATAAGTTTGAATGAGAGGTAGAGGTCGGATGCCAGTGAATTAGATTTCTAAATGTATCTTTTTTGAAAGTAATAGTTACATAAAATTAATCTAAATAAATAGTGACTGGAGACTGACTAAGCTTTACTACAAAATTAATCGCTTCCTATTATATATTTTATTCAAGTGCATCCTAGCTAAGAACTTTAGTAAGCATACTTACTTACTCTTAATATTTACAAACGAGTTCATAAGATTTTAGATTTAATATATTTATTATGCATTTTAATTTTATTGATGAGCTTTTTATATATATTATATTCAATTATAATGAGTATAAGACTATATATATTTCATATATATATATAATATAAATATTTTTCGTATAAATATTTTTTTCATATAAATATTTTCATAAATATTTTTGGAAAAATTTATATAAATATACGTTCATTTTTGTTTGGATTAGTAATATTGCGAAGTATATATAATGTATTTTTAATAGGAGATAGAATGAATGATGGTTTTTGGGTTTTCTACTAAAGAAACCCAACGCCCGCTTTATATATATTATGTAAGATTTACTATTTATATATATATATAATATATATATACGTTTACTTATTGTATATTATTTAATATAGTATATATCTATATTATATTGTAATATATTAATATAATATATATGTATTCTTTTTATCTTAGTTATATTATAGAAGAGAATTGTAAGAAGTATGGTGTTATCTAGATAGCTTAGTTTATATTCGAGATGAATCGTAATAAATATGATCAATGCATCCTAATAGTCTCCAGGTATTAAGAGCAGAGATTTTAACAATATAAATAATATTAAATTCAGACAATTAATCGAAAGCTATATAGCACATAAATCCCACACAATTCAGATACTACAAAATTGGTTGGGGGCTGATACAAATCTTATGTACTGATCATTTATTTGTTCACTGTAATTTCTTTATCTCATTTACTATATCATTAATTGCATATCTACATACATATCATTATCTTATTACATATTTCTATGAGCTATTACAATAAGTTCATACATATCATTACTATTATCATACAGACATACATACATACTGATACCATACTATAGCGGCATGAAAAACTAATATATTAAAGAACTTAAAGTGTCACTGCATAATATGTAAAGTTATATTAAATGCATGTAAAATGTTTGAAAGACATCAAAATTAATGATCAGATACGTCACTGTTTAAAGTGCAAAATCTCTTGTAAAATCTTTGATTGATGTAAAAGTTGATGATGACTCTTCACTGATCAAAGTGTATTCGTGAAGTTACATAAAAATATGTCATAAAAATTTGTCATGGGCATATAATGACAAGAAATGCACACTGTATAATGTGTAAAATAATGACTGATTAAAGTGTACTCTTGAATTTATATAAAAAAAATATGTCATAAAAAATATGTCATGGGCATATAATGACAAGAAATGTCACACTATATAATCTGTAAAATAATGACTGATTAAAGTGTACTCGTGAAGTTATATAAAAATATATGTCATAAACAATATGCCATGGACATATAATGACAAGAAATGTCTGTCACACTGTATAATGTGTAAAATAATGACTAGGTAAAGTGTACTCGTGAAGTTACATAAAAATATATTTCTTAAAAAATGTCATGGGTATATAATGACAAGGAATGTGACACTATATAATATGTAAAATAATGACTGATTAAAGTGTTGTCGTGAAGCTATATAAAAATATGTCATAAAAAAATGTCATGGGCATATAATGGCAAGAAATGTCACACTGTATAATGTGTAAAATAATGACTGCTTAAAGTGTATTCGCTAAGTTTTATAAAAATATGTCATAAAAAATATGTCATGGGCATAAAAGGACAAGAAATGTCACACTGTATAATGTGTAAAATAATGACAAATTTTATGTAAAATCAATGATAGTCATAGTTAATGTTGAGAAATCTCACTTATATGTAATGTAAAATTACATGTAAAAACTTTAGTGAATATAAAAATTAATGATGACAAATGTTATTTTATAAAGAGCAAAATTATGTAAAATTTCATGTAATAACTTTGATAATTTTTGAAAATTAATGATGACAAATGTATGCCGGTGTATAAAATGTAAAGACTGCAATATTAAATGTAAAAAAACTTTGATAAGCATAAAAATTTATAATGACAAATGTCATCAAAATGTTTGAAATTATGTATATAAACTTTGATAGAAATAAAAATTAATGCTGTCAAATAAAACTGCATAAAATATAAAATTACAGTATGTAAAATTACATGTAAAATCTTTGATAGGCATAAAAATTAATGACGACAAGTACAAAACTAATCATGGTTGTTTTAGAAGATCGAATACCCCCCAAATATTCTTCAGCCTCATTTCTTGTCCAGAGATAATCGATCTCATTGAAAAATTTGGAATCTGCAAAGTAATATAATAATGACTTTGGTATGAAAATAAGAACTTTGCATACTTTGCATATATTTGCATATAAAGTTTCAACATTGTTACTTCAAATGTGAATAATAAATGTCCATATACATAAACATTTATCAATAGCATAATCATTATCATTAACACAAGTATCATACGAACATCATTATTCCTCAACATGTTTGTAGTTACACAAGAAAATAGTCAACATTACATACATACATACATACATACATACATACATACATATTATATACAGACATTACATTATACATACATACATTACATACATATACATAACTATCTTCCTAACATGTATTAACATATGTAATTAACATACATACATACATTACATGACATACATGAAAACAGGTTACTCATTGTATTTTAATGGTAAAATAATTAGTTCAAATTACTCATAATTACAGTCATGAATAAATCATTATCATATAATATTATATATGATTTATTTGCATATTATAGAAATATGTATTTGGTTTTCTTATGAATTCAACTCTTCATATCTTTATAAAAATGTTAGTTCATCCAATTTCTAACAGTCATATATATTGCTACTGCAGTAATCATACTATTTATGCCTGAACTATGAAATGCTTTAATCTTGTTTCTGTATAAATTCTACCACGCCTGTCGTTATTAAATACTAAGCTTTTTATGGTGATACGCGCGCATGAACAGTGAAATGCACTTCATTCAAATGATGATGTGATCATAAAAATTCCTTAGGACTAGCGTGCTACGGAGCATCTGTTTTCACCTACTCAAGGAAATGCGAACGTCCAATGTGCAAACACGAAAAGAGACCAGAACACAGAAGGTATCACTTTCACCTTGTAATTACCACTCGAGTGAGAATTTTGGTATATCTAAAACAAGAATTGAGTCTTTAATTCTCATTCGACTGAATTGACGCGGTATATATCTGGTAAGTATATAGCGGTTAAATCATCTACTTGGATCGAATATTTCATTCTAAGGAATATTATTGGCCTCTAGGCAATCCACGTTTATGGCTTCGGTTGCGGTGCTACTATATATATAATATATATATATATATACTCACGGTATATTTATAAATTTATGTATATATCATACTATATTATATCATTATTATATAATATATTTTATATCTATTTTATATATACTGAGACCTCACGTATATAAGTATTACATATATATCGTACTGATAATATATATTATGCGAATAATAGGTTATAATGAAGATGCTAGAGTTAGATAGATAGTAATGATGACTAGATTTACACACGTTAAGTTCCGAGGTTGTATATTCACTAGGTGTTATATTATATGTAAGAGATCTGAGTCGAGGTATTCACTTAGAATATGTAATCTAGCGTATTTCATAATACTTATCAGTATAATATATAATATATATATTATATATAATATATATTATATGATAATAAATAAATATAATATATAGATATATAATATATATATTACAGATTGATTAGTTCCTTATATATATACTTATTCTATCGTAGTAGTACTCTATAGTATCACTAGGTATATAATGTGTTTCAAGATACATTTTAAATATATATTCTTTATTTCCTAATCTCCTATACTCGTTATATATATATTTAATAATACCTGCTCACTCATAGTATTAATTCTATAAGTATACATGCTCATTCACCTCACCCTCTTATAGTCAATATTGCTATTACTATAATAATTATTAAAATATAATGCTTACAAGAAATTATAATATTATTATACCTATATAATATTTTCATTTTTATAACCGAATTACCTGCAGTTACGTCATCCCTCACTTCTCCTTATCTGTCCTCCGTGTAATACTTTGAATCTATTGATTCATAAGTTATATATTATTTATATTATTAATATAGTCATATATTAGTTATATTATAATGCCCTATATAGTATAATACACACATGTGTTATCTCACTATATATATACCTAACTAATCTAGCCACTCACTCCTTAGTCCTTGATGTCTATTAATCCTACCTGATATCTATATATGATCTGTATGATTCTGTCATATATTTTATTAAATTGTCATATGTGATATATTATTACTTATAGTAATTATCATATTACGTACTATGTTATCATATGTGTGAGTATATTATTGATTTATTATATTCTATTAATTTTAGTATTTATCATATATTATAATGTTTATATAATATTATGGGTAATATTCAGTTAATAAAATCATATACTATATATATACTGTATATATTATGTTAAGCTGATAATATATATATGATAATATTATATACTTATATGATATATATATTGTTATGTTTTCATATATTATTACTTTGGGAATTAATTTATATTTGTAACGTATAATTATATGTATATGTATATATATTTTTTATAATATATCATATATGATTAATAAGGTTATATTATATAATTATTATGTTATTACAATCATTTACAGAATTAAAACAACGCTACCTGCTTAAACGGGGCAAGAGCATCTATCTAGATTGTGTTTGTTAGTACTCATATGATAACTCGCGAAGCAGACGAAAGCCGAAATGACCAGCTAAGTTATGCGGAGTCTAAGTTAGCTCACATGGTCGTCCCACTTGGCTTTGCCGACACGATTTAGTGAGATTAGCCGTGGCTTGTACCCTTCGCTTGGCTTTGGCGAGGTTGCTCTACTCTACTGAGCTATCGTGAGAACTGGCCTTTATTGTTTTGTATTGTGAAATAAGTAATAATAATATATAAATGATTATACATTTCTTCTGATTGGTTATGTAATGAGTTAATATATTATTAATAAAATTATTAGGTATACGGTATAAAAATACAATTATATAATCTATATAAGACATTTTTTGTGTGTCGTGTATTATATACGTATATTTAGTTTTTGTTGATAATATCTATATAGTAATAGTTTAGTATATTTATCAATAGAATATATATAAAACACATATAAAAATAGATGCATAAATACCTCACGCACATACGCATACATACACTCATGTGCATACTATTATTAATTCATCGATTAATATTATTATTAAATTGCTAAAACACTGATTATTTCCTATTATTATTAAACATTAATGTTACTATTGCTTTAATATTATTGAATTAATATTTATGTAATGCTGGCGAGCTGCATATGGTTTTTTACTAGTATGTTAATAATGCTTAGCCACAAGTATTCTCAACTTCTAGTTCTTTTATAGATCTAATATCCTATTTTATCCACTATTCACTATAGTATTTACAAGAGTTTTTACGATTAAATTCATTCTGACACTGTATTATTATTATTATCATTATCACCGACAATCACTGTTTATAATATCTATTAGTATGTTTGCTAAGTATAGTTCACATGTAGTATATTAATAAATAATATTAGCTCACTATTTCACCATATTAAATGATCTATCTGACCGATATATTATAATATAATTCAATTACTCAGATCACTGTGGATTACGTATTAGGTATGAGTAGAACGATTTAATATCGAGAACCACATCAGTTCTTGCGTTTTGACATCAGCTATACGAAATTTGGAGATATTAGAGAAGGTCGAGTTTCCAGCCCTTCTGCTACCAGTTAGCGAAGAGAATAATGTGGAAGGAATATTTACTTCAGATTATGGCTTCGTGACAAAAGACTTCGTGAAACGTGCACGAGTCTCCATATAATGTATCTCATACAAGTAGCTATGTATATATATAGAATATTTCTTTTTATATAATGTCCTTATTGTTGTATTTTATATAATATATAATTAATACCAATTGATAAGTCAAAAGAAATGGCATTTCAAAAATTTTTCGTAATCTCCTCTAATCCCAAGATCGGCAAATGAGAATAATCATTTAAATGTTATAAAATTTATTACATTATATAATATTATCCACAAATTCAAGTTAGATTTTCTATTTTTCCTCCTGAGTGTTCTAGGCGTGAGCAGATTGAAATGAATCAAAAGGCTTTCTTTTCTCCTCTTCTTCTCTTTAAATATTTTAGGAGTATTCCCAATTCATTTCTTCCAGTAGATTCCCAGATCTCGACTAATGCTCATTCAAGTAATCGTCATCGTGAACGTATCCTTCTTCTTCCCAATCCCTCTGTATTTTTCCCCTCTGGTTTCCACTGAATCCACACTCGACGACGGTCGAATCATATAGAATATTATTTATAGTATGGTTTGGGTTAGTAGTCATATGAGTAATTATTGTAAGATAGATGACTTATATACCTTATTATAGTACTGTGTGTATACTAGTTTAAGATGTATGGTTAGGTTAGTGAGATATAATATAAGTTCGATATTATGGTAATATACTTATATTTATTATTATATCATTATATATTAATATATTATATATTAATATATATTATATATTATATTATATAATATATATCATCCTTATATTATATAAACTGTTATAAAGGTGAATAAAGTTATATATTATATGTTCGTAAACTCGTAACTTATGCCAAAATTTGTGGTAAAGTTAAAATTTCTGACTATATATCGATAAACAAATTGTATAAAAGGCTTCAACACTGCTGCCTTGTAAATGACATCTATCCCGCTCTCTTCATTAATTTGGCAGAAAGTTATTGTACACCACCCCAATAGTCCAACTTCTCTAAAATACAGTAAACACACAACAAGAGAATACCTTTAGCTTCATAACAAGAGATAAATAAGGTGTCAAAACTTCAAGTAAGTCCCTATCAACAAGCAGAATCAGAACTACTATCTACAATTCTATCATAAAGCATTTCAAAAGAATAAATTGGCAAAGAGATAAACGCACAGTGAAAAGTTGTAAAAAATTGGATCAGTTCTCCAGTAACATTAAAGAAAAAAGATAGAGAGCCTCTGAAAAATATAGGCATGAGAACCTGTTTAGTTAAAAATTTGAGATTCTATGCAATATGATCGAATCATCTGTGTTTAATGGACTGATTTATACAATCTTCTCAGCAAACACATATAAAGGTGGCCATTTGATATATAACTCAAGAACCCAAAAACACTTCATAAGAGTAAGACCATTTAACTAAGGGCTTCTATTTGATATATGGTATATGCCCTGTAGAGTGAAAACTACCTCAGCGTCCTTACTATAGAACCCTTATCAGTCATATTCGAGCAGTAGTGGCTGCTAATCATTACGAAAGACCAATAATTTAAGTCATGTCCGTTATAGAATTTGGGATTTACTTAATGACACTCTCTTTTTACTAACTCCTTCATCGGATCACCCATACATATAGTTAGAAGTTTTTTGTCTCCAAATAGAAAACAACCAAAATAAAGAAAAAAGAAGAAACAACATAATTAAATTACTTAAAAAAATCCAAATCAGAAAAACACAAAAACTTAATGATCGAAAATTTAAAAAACTAAAATATTATCGATACGGAAACTTCTTATATCAATTCTAAAATATTTTTGTATTTAGGTCTGAAATCATATTTAAGAATTCTACATCTACGAAACTTATTCAGATCCTTACCTTTAATCGACAATATTCTGAATAATTCAGTAACCTACTAATCGCATTTTTTTTTTTTACCTAAATAAAATGAAGAATTTGTCAATCTTGACACGTCGCGCCGAGTTTCTGCCAATTTGGCAAATGGTTAATTCACTCTGACAAGCATCTTTAATCATCTCTGTTCATAAAAAATACTCCAGTAGGTTGAGTGTACAGGCCCATAAAGTGTGATTGTTATAGAACTAATTAAAATCCTTATATACCAAACCCAGAATCACTAACAAAGTTCTTTTTCAAGATCTCCTATTAAAAGTTATTGTCTCATCCACAGTGTCAGACAGCTTCTCTTCGCGATAATGAAGTACGCCTTCAATTTTTAGTCCTTATATGATCAAGAAATTCACTGTATAGGACTAAACCTTCTTGCTAACAATGTCAAATATAATAATATCTATTTATAATATATTAATAATTCATTCGTTTTATAAAAATACTAATTATGTGCGATTAAATTTTAATATATCTAATACATTTGTAGTTTCCTTTGAATTCAATAGTTTGTATGTGTTTGTTAATATTATTTAACGGATATAATCAAAATATGGGCTTATATTGTAATGTAAATAATGTAAAATAATATGTATTATGATATTTTAAGAATAATTTGTTATATATACCATTTTGTATTTGTAAACTCTATACATTCGAATGTATAATGTAATATATGTGTATTGGCGACATAATCAGGATTATGCTTATATATTAATTGAATGTCATATTTCTATTATATATTTCTTTTTTATTATTTTAATTACCTTATTTGAATATTGTTGATTTATAATGTTTGTACGCGCATTGTCTAAATACAACCCAAATATGTATGCACTTTGTATGGTTATTATTTCTTTGTAATTATTAGTATTCTATGTATACTTTACCACTTAAATGTTTTTTGATATATGATGGGTTAGTTATTAATAGCATTTTGTAGATTTATTGATAGTAAATATAATACAGCGCCAACTCTCTGTTAGGGCTGATGAACATAGGGGGTGGGCGGCTAGAACCGGTACATAATTTACATCTCCTTCCCTTTCCAGCATTACAAACCATATTTTCTAATATGAATTCCCAATTAATATATATATTAGTGATTTTATCTCACTTGACAAATTCTTCTTTCTTGAAATCAATAATCTTTGATCTTAAAGAAAAATTTTAGTATATACTAATTATCAACATTTAGCCAGTCCATAGATACTCCTATCGTATTTAATAATTATAATCGATCGTTTCACCTGCAACTGTATTATATAGTTATAAATAAATTATAATAGTGAATAGACTTTCTCAATATTATTACATTTTCAAGAAATTAACAAAGATTATTATTTTCTTTATTTCCTCCCCTGACGTCCCGATAGATGGGGGTGAAGTTCCATATAAGTATGGAAATATTCTGTTTCCCAATACGTATCACAAACATATCCTCATCATAGTCTATTTCCAGAACAGAATTGTACTAATTTCCGATCCAGTCTCAACATAATAAAATGAGCCTATGTCTTTCTGACATTAATACTCACACTATATAACACACACTCAATTACACTACAGACTTTTTTATTCTCTCCAACACTATATAAATATTGTCCACGCAGACATGATGTCTTTCATGTCATCTATAAAAACCAGGTAGCAATTTCAAAAGAAATATCACTGATAAAAGAATACAAAGTACTCCATCTACCACATCTACCCATCTCTTCCTCGGTCTTCCTATCTATATAGTCTCGTTTCCTCCAGGTCTTATCCTAATATCATCCCATCTGTCTTCTTGTAGCATACTTCATCCTTCTTGGATTATCTACTAACCTATTATATATACTCACCTACCCACCCCTACATTCTAAGGTGCATGAGCTCCTTCTTATCTTGCCTTCACATTCCAATAACTATACTCTTCTCTTATATTTATCGTATTTCCCTCTGTCCTGTCCTCTTCAAGTACCCTATTTACCAATTATCGCCTCTTCTCAGTATTCATAATTAGTATTTATCTTTCTTATTCTTGTGTCCTACTCCTAATGTCTCTGCCCTTCATAGCAATATAGTAATTAGGTGTATACTCATAATATCCTACTTATTATTACTTACATTCTAATTTATTTAGATGAGCGATAATTCACGGTAGTATAAGCATCTTACCGGTCCTTATTACCCAAAGGACGTTACCAAAAAGAGGAGCATTATTATTATCGGTAAATAAAGTCGCCGAACGCGTGACGTGCGTCGATTAGATTCCTTCTGGCAGTGTCATACGTGGTTGTTTATTCAGCTTGATATATTATCGCTTCAATAAATAAGATTACTAATTGTGTGCTCAGTATAAATTGCAACTAGAAAAATTTTCCTAGAATGATTGAAAGACCTCATCTCGGTTCACAAATGATGTAAGGAACGGTCCATTTTACTCGTTACAAAGCTGTACTTAATCACGAAATCAAGTTCCATTATCTGTTCAATTCCTTTAATGTTCTCTCGCAATAATATAATCCTACTATATTTCTACCCTGATGAAAATAAGAAAACACATCTATAAAGCAAACTATTATTTGTTTATAATGTAACAGGAAAGTACGTAAGATTTAGCTTTGTCATTTAGGAAAAATTCTCACCAACATAGTTTTTTTCTTACGTAACAAATAACATTTATTAGAATTTTCCTCCCTCGCCGCGGAAACTTGCACTTGATTAAATTGCCATTATTTTCTATGCATAATTTATACTGTGACTTTTTAATACCCGCTATTATCCACCTACCAAGGTTACAAAAATAGGGTATATCACAATAGATTACATGAAATGTTCTGCACGTGATATCCTACTCGACCCAGATATAAGCCGTGCTTCAAATGTTCAACGTTTGGTGATAAATCCCTCTGATAAATGATACTGTATAAGACAGGGCATGACATTAGCCCAATAATCTGCGGGTAGAGAAGTTATTCTCCACACTCCTGTGAAAATACCCCAACTGTCTTAGAAACTGTTGGGATGGTATGACCCCTTCAGCAATTGCTTTCTGCTTCAAATGCGTCTTACCTCTTTGAACAGGAGGCTTTGGAGCTGTAAATTGTACCATAATAAATTTAGTATGCTATGGTAGAGATCGCCTATATTCGTCCAGCTCCAGATGAAGATAGATATACCCTCAGACAAATCAATTTCAATTCTACGCCTTCATATACAGGCTGCTCTCACGCCTCCGCGGTTTAATCTGGTGAAGCCCACAATCACAATCCCCATACCATAACAGATAACTCTCTAGAATTCCATTGAAACTCTAGACAGATACTGCAACCTTGTCTGCCGTATTAGCCCACACTACAACTACTCAAAGAGGTACATAAAAGCAGCTCCTATGATCTCATTATAATCTCCCTGTCTAATTATAAAAGCTAATCATCAAGTCTTATTCCGTATAGATATCTAAGCTCAACAATATCTAGAAGATTTTAGAGTTAAAGCTTCAGATCAATCCTAATTACAAGAATTTTGTATGGAAATATATCTGTTTACTATGCAAGAAACATTTCCTTCTAATCTCAGCGCGAGTAATTATTTATTCAATAAAAATACTTATAGTGACAAATTGAAGCACTGGCATGTCTCCTTTTAATATCCTGTTCTCTTCATCAGTATATCGTCAAATTCCATGGAAAGACTGAATTCTAAACACACAAAAAAAGAATATAGCTAAATTTAAATAATATTTAATTCGTAATTCTAAAAATATTTTTAAAACCGAATATTTAAACAAAAACACAGTAACCCCAGACGTAAAAAAATCAACTCAAGAAGAGATCTCGCAATAATTATATACGATTAATTCTCGTTGTATACTTCTGACGAGTCGAAAAAGCAATACTATCAAGATATAGTACTCAAACAGATGCCACAGACTAGATTGACAGACCATTTTGAATGTTGGATTAGTTTTTAGGTACCCCACCAATCACACCTAACATATCTAACAATTGCTACAAGAGCTAGCTTTACTAGCTTTCTGAACTCTCGTCTATAATCATTTTTTCACTCACGCCGATCTTCGTTAAATACTAAGAACATTATCTCTTATCACCAGGATTCTTTGTAGAACTACGTAGCAACTAGTGGTGTCTCCAACTCTTTAGTACCTATCCGAGCAATATTTAAGAATTTAAAAATTTTAATGCGAAGCCTAACATTAGTACGTTTCCATCGACTATATATAAAACTAAGAACTTTTAAGTTACCAACATTTGAGTATATACCATATATATATCTCATTTCTTATAGTAGTATATTACTATATCCGTATACGTAAGTGCAGTAGTATAATTGTGTAATCATCAATTATAATATTGATAGTACTTTCCACTGACTATTACTTTTATTTTGTCACTGTACATACTCTTAATGAATAACTGTCTCATTATTATCTTTCGCACTTGCTTCTCTCATATTTATTTGTATTCACCGCTAATTGCTCACGTGATACTTGCGGGTCCCCCTCTAGAGATTAAATATAAATTAAATATTAATATATATATATATTATAATAATATATATATTTTAAATCATATATTAAATATATATTATCTATCTATATATATATATATTTCTATATTCTTATATATATTACTTATTATATAATTTTATAATATACTATTTAATTTATTTAATATATATATATATATTATAAATTAATATATATAAATTAATATAATCTATATATATAATTAATATAATATATAATATTTAATATTATATATATTATTATAATAATAATTAATATATATATATAATTTTTATATTATATAGCTAAATATTTTATACATTATATGTGTCCTCATAGTATGTGATCTACTATGTATACTTATAACTATATCATGATACTGTAACTCATTATTATATTAACACAGCTTACTCATATTCTACTTAGTATGAGATAGATAGAAGTACTAAGTGATGACATATATAGTATTATATTATTATATTAATTCATCTCGTATATTCCCCGTTTTCGCTTATTCCTATATTATATGATTCACCTCACCTCACTAATTTTTCTTTCATTAGTCTTCAGCGCCGTA
Source organism: Trachelipus rathkii (assembly GCA_015478945.1). NCBI lineage: Eukaryota > Metazoa > Arthropoda > Malacostraca > Isopoda > Trachelipodidae > Trachelipus > Trachelipus rathkii. The sequence goes on along the minus strand of JABUQX010024656.1, from coordinate 13,216 downwards.
TGCTACCCTACACTAACCACCCACCCCACCTATTTCATAGTATAGTATAGATAATTTCTCATACGATATTATTTTTTTATAATTGTACGAATATATAGATACTACTCCCTATTTCTATGCATTTTATTTTTTATTTTATACTTTTATAATATTATTATATTTTTTATAATATTTGTTATTATTTTTGCCTTATTTTCCAATAATAATTGTATTTGCTACCATAATGAGTTTATTATTTTATTTATATAATGAAAATTGTTACTTGAGTTATTATTTATATATATTGCCGTTATAGATAATATTTTTTGAGTTATTTATTTTTTATAATTATTTATTTATTTATTAGTATCTTTAGATTCATGTATAATATGCTAATAAATGACTGGTCCAACATACTTTATATACTCATATATATATATATAATATATATATATAAATACTACTCATCAAAATCTAAAGTTTTTTTTCCCACCTTATACTATTCAAAATAATTAATTTAGTATATTATGTATAATGTATTTTATTTATTATTTAGATTAAGGCTATTGGGACTGGTATATATAATATAATATATAATATATTAATATATATATATATATATATATATAATATTATATATAATATTATTAACTATATTAATATATATAAATAATATATATAATATATATAATTATATATTATATATATATATAATATATTATATTAATATATATATATATATTAATATATATATATATTAAATATTATTATATTATATTTATTATATATATATATTATATATATATCATATATATTTAATATTATATTTATATATATATATATATATTAATATATAATATTATAAATATAATGACTACATAAATCTATGTATTATTAATATTATTCCAATTCATATGAAACCTCATATCTACGGGCAGCTTTTCTATAATAAAAAAGAAATCTTTTTTTAAGCATTAGTTATTTTTTGTAATCGCGAAATACGATCGCGGATAGATGCCTTTATCTGACATAATTTTATTGTTCCTTTCTTACCAATCTATAAAATATAATATGTTTTTAGATTCTCGTTTTATTAAAGTTTATAAGTCCTTTGCTCGTTGGGGTGCCGGCCATTGTTGGTGAGTTGGGCTATTTTTAAATTCATCTTTATGTTATTTTTATATTTTCTTATCATATAAAATTTGTATATTTGCTAATTATTTAATTTGATTATTTTACAAGTACTTTATATATGTATGTGAACTGTGGAAGTTTTTTTTTTTTTTCACATTTTTAAGCGTGGTTTATGATTTATACTATTACAAGATTTTGATAGTGTTTAAAGTACTATTATTTTTATCTAAATCATATTAGCGTACATGATATTATTCTGTTAATTATGAAACAAGGAACGCGATTTTTTCATCAAATACTCTTCTATTTTTGAATCCTTCGCCTCCAATACTCCAATTCCCACATCTCCTACGCCTCGTCTGAAATGCAATTCTGGATACCCTCCTACCACTTTTCTTCTTAAGTGTAGGAACGCGCGTGAGTGAGAGAGAGGATTCCTGATCGGCACCTTACCGGCATAATCCTAAATTTTCTCATTTACGATCCCGATTGGACGAAGGATCATTGAAGTGATTCTTGCACGAGTGCTTAACCTCCATCTTCCTCGCCTTATAATTCTCTTGACCCCCACTTTCTCTCTCTCCCTCCTCTTCCTCTCATCATTATTACTCTAATATTTCATGTTATTAGACGTTTCAATTAAGTCCTTTTGATGACAAATCAATTCGGATACTGTCTTTTAGGATTTAATCTATTTTTAATAATTTTGATTACTTTCTTATAGAAGTAGACAATGAGGATATATTTTTTTTTTAGTAAGCTATATATGACTGTGTTCTTATATCGTTTGTGACTAGAACAGTGGATTATTGCCTTGTGTTAACGGATTACATCTTTTTTTCATATTTTAGATATTTTTATTACATACTAATTATGTGAAAACGATTTTAGCGATACGTGTGTATTTATATTTAATGAAAGGCCTAGCCTAAACTCAGTGGATTCATAAATTTTAAAGCCTAGAGCTGCCCGTAACTTGACAAACACTTGTAATTTTTTAACCCAAGTGTGTGGTTAATGGTGTTATAATGTGTGCTTGATATATGTATTATGGTGATCTAGTATTTTTGTACTATCTTCGTTCTTCTTTCCCTTTTCCAATTTATAACTTATTGTTTTTTTTTTGCACTCAAGCCATCATATATAATTTATATAATTTCTTAGTTCTGGGTTGTATCCTCTAAGTCGTTTATAACCTCCTTCTGGCTTTTTGTTATACTTTAATCTTATACGCTTATTAACATTAAGATTTAGTGACAAAAGCCTTATCTTTATACTTCGTCTGCATTTATTATTATTTTTAATTGATTTTTCCTTTCTTATTTACCTCTTTCAGTTTTTAAAATTGATTCATATTGTCTATTCCTAAAAATCCTATAAACTACGCCTTCTTTTAAATAGAAATGCTTCTCCGAATATCAGACGTTTTTTTTCTTTCCGTTGGTTCTTCTCGTAATCACATAATTAACTATCTTATCCTCCAATGATATACTGTGAGTATTGGAGTTGTATATGTGTATCCTGTATTTTACTTATTCTTTTTCTTCCTTAGTATATAAATGTAAATACGATACTATGGTTGAGAGTACATAAGTATAAACTGTATTTAATATATAGGTGCTCAATGTGATAATATAGACATGTAAACAATGTAGTCCCCGGATTGATAGAATGATCCTGACGAACCTTCAGAGAAATTTATTGATATATGTCTTGTTAGCTATTTTCTTGAAAGTCCATTAAGAAGTATACCTAAAGATCATTATGAATGCACCACAATATGTAAAAATCTTGTTTAGACGTATAATATGTATTATCTTATAAATACCTTCCCATCCAGTGAAAATTTTTATTATTAATTAGATTTGCTAATTATACACTTAGATATAAGGCTTTTTAACCCAAGAAGCCTATTTGTAGGTGAAATAATCTCTTGTTCGCAACTAACCCCCTTAGCCCAATAATTATCTATCTCCCTCCTTTTTTTACTCTAATAATTGTTAAATTAGTTATTTAATAATACTAAACTTTTGAAAACAAATTGCACCAGAAAATTTATTTGAAGGTGAAAAAACTGTTTTGCCCTACCAACCTTCTCCGGATTATTTTCCTCTTCGTATAGATCTATACAAACTTCGATTAACATTGTGACCAAAATTATAATATACGACTTCGCATAACTGACTATATCGTGAAAATATCATTTTCTAGTTTTAAGATCTATTTTTATTAGTTATTCAAATTACACTTTCAACATATAAATCAAAGAATAAACCTTTTATTGGACAGCGTGATAAAGACTGTGGTTTACCACCTTCCCTGCTGGGGGGGAGAATACTCTTTTTTTAATCTCTATACTGAGAAGAGACTCTAGATTAATCGAATTTATTTTTTTGGTTTTTCTATTAACATATAAATTATAAACTAAATAAAATCATTATTTATTCAAGGCCTTAAATTTCCTTGCTAGCTTCTTTTTTATCTTTCTAGTTTATATAAGGAGCTTGACTCAAACTATACTTTTTTAGTGTAGCTTTTAATAAATAATAAATTAAATAAATATAGCTGAAATGGTACAAGAGTTTATCATTGTATTTATAAAGAACATAGATTTATAATTAAGATAAATAGGCAATTGATGCTTATTGAAATTAAATCTCATTTTATCTCTAGTTATTTATACAGTTTAATCATTCTGTATAATATAGTATATTCTTTTTAGCGAAATTTCATTATGAACTTAAACTAATTGTTTATAGTAATAATTTGTTTTACAAACTAAAGATAATTTGAAAATCTCCCTTAACCAGTGTTAAGATATTATAGTTTATCCTATTTGATGGTTTAAGGAAACGAATAGATAGTTATTTTTCAAAACTTTTAGGGGTTAATTAATTAATATATCTAATAATAATATAACTTAGAGATTTAAGTTTTTTCATGCACTTTGAAATTTTAATACTTAAATGATATGTGTATATTTGGTGTGATAGCAAGTGATAAATTTATTGCCTTTATACCTGTAATTTTATTTTTGTAATGCGATAAAGTCATATTATTATCATATAAAATTTATATTTTTTCTTATTATTCTTTTTTATAATAAAAAAGTAAATTTTGCATGCCGAGAAATTAATTTACCAATATTAAGTTTTAGTCATAATAATTTAAAATAAAAAATAAATAAAATAAATAAATAGCATTTTTTCTTTTTGGTTATGATAATAATAAGAAAATTGTTCTTGGATTTATTCCTAAGTATTATTTAAACTAATCATGAGAACATCTAGCCCTATTTTCCTAAATGTTATATAATACGTAATTAGCTAATATAACTAGGCCCTACCTAGCATAAACTTCTTTTGGAAATATTTTTATTTCATTGCTTAAAAGTTAAATAAATTTTTAAACAGTCAAATAAAATTAAGGATAAAATGAATTGAAAATAGCTTAGTTTCTTGAAATATTTTCTTTAGTATCTAAATAAAACTAGTAATACAACATAGAAGACGGTATATATTATACTAAATTGTAAGTTATATTTTTAATGATACTTTCTGAAAGGTATGAGTTATGGAAAATGACAATTTTATTTTTAATTTTTTTTTGTTTATTTGAAAATATTATTGGGTCAGTTTGAGTATACAAAAGTGATAAAGATATAGTTTGGACTCTGACCCATATCATATTATTATTTCTAGAAGTTAGCAATATTAGATTTATTTGTTCTATTATGATAATTTTAAATCTTTTAATAAGTATTTAATATATAAATAATAATTAATTTTCTAAAATGTTGTTTTTAAGACCATCCTACAGTTATAATGTGGTTGACTATTAGTTAGTTAAATCTTTTAAATATCTTGACACTGTTAAATGTGTTTTTCAACATCCTTAAGTATTTGAACTTAATAAAGGCTTATCAAAAAGTGTTTGTAATGTTCGTTGATTATTGTAAAAGAATCAATTGTTGAAGCATTATTATGCAATTGGATAATATATAATTCTTATATAAATATTCCTTTTCTATAATAACTATAATAAGAGTTATAATAAAAATAAACCAACTTTTTGAGCTCCTCACTTCTATATTTTTTAAACATTTACTTTGTATTTCCACAATTATTTTTTTTCACTTTCTTAATATTAAAGATATTTTTTGTTTTTTTGGTATAAATATAATGTTATTATAAAATTGGATGATTAGGGTAGTAAGTTATATAGTATATTAAGAACGATAGGTATAATTTTTTTTATTTATTGTCTATTTTATAATTTTTAATTGGGTCATCTTAAATTTCCATGAAAAAAACAATATTTTTGCATATATTTTATTTTACGAATGGTTGATAAATAATTATAATATGGTCTATATCCTGAAGATTAATCTGTTACTACTAACTTATCACTATCTTTCGTATATGAACCTTCATAGATAAATATAATAAATCATTTAATGAAGAATCCTTTCTCAATACCCCTTCATAATAATACAATTTACTGTTTCAAATCAAGAAATCAATAAAAATTACTTGAATAAAGCTTCGGCTGGAACATATGTGAAATTTATTCACTGCTTAATATGCCTCTATTATATTATATTTTTATTGCTACATTTAATATTTTATAATATAATTCAATCAAGAAATGCTTAATTTGATCATGTTTTTCTTGTATATATTTATTAAATTTAATCTTTAATTTAGAATATGCTTCTACCATCCTTTTATAACATTTAGATTAGTAGGTAATATATATATATATAAGAGATGTGTAGAATATGCTAGATTTTGTAAAATCTTTTTTTTGTAATTGTTTTACATTTGTTGTTATAACTTTCTTATGTAAACCATTTTTATGTTTTTCGTGTTTTTGTAATTTCTTTTTTTTATAAATTTTTTAATTAGGCACTCTACACTGTGGTTTAAATTTTTACTCTCAAAAATAAAGCTTAATATTTTAGAATACTAGAGATCTGATTGGACGTTATACCTGACATTATCCCAAAGCCGTATTAACAGTTCGAATCACCCTATTATTCCTTGTGAAACTGGGAAGGAAAAAGATTTTTGCTCGGGAAATGACGGTTTCGAATTTCTACCTTGCAATTTTGAAGCGAATCAATATTTGAAGGATTTATTTGTAGTCGAAGATAAGGAAGTTGCATCTTCCAAGCATAGCTACTGAGTTTATATAGGTGAAGAAAAAGTCAATACGCAAAAGCAAAAGTGAGTGCCAATGAACTTGCCACTTCGAGAAGCTATTACGACCTCTATCCATTCGAAGGGTATTATACCGTTTTTTTTTAATCAAATTATAATTATTATCCTACCAAAACAAAGCTGATATATAATTTTGAATATAAAAAATTTATACACCCCTCTTGCTTTTATTAAAGAGAAAATAATTGGTACTAAAACCTCACATTAATATATATATCTGTAAACTTTGTATTGGCGGTGGATAATTTTATCTTCTATATTTACTAATCGAATCCTAAATTGTGAGAATGCAAGACATCAAATTTACTCACCACTTTTTGCCCTTCACAATAAGGCAATAAATGATTTTGTTTCTTTTTCAAATATTATTATATATTGATTTTTTGTTTTATAAAAAAAAATTCTACGATATAAATATTAATGCAATATAGAGTGATGAATGTAAATTTGCCATATACTCTGCAATCTCAAGGCAGTTAATGATTCTCGTGCAAAATTAATTTCTGAAGAGAAGAAGACTGCCGAGCTCTGACAAAAATTCTAGTAACCTAATACAAGCGCATAGACTTAGTAATCATCATACATTCCTCTCCTGGAAAGATATACGCCAGAAAATTGGAAGAAAAAATAACCAAACTTTAAACTGCATAAATAATGCCCGAAACGAAATTTTGCAATGGAACTTATTCATTAAAAATCTATTGTACTATATTCTAAAAAGGTGAGTGCATGCCACATAACCTGTGGCTCTTCTCCATCAAAATTTCTGTTCCTTCAATAACTCGAAGTATGCGATATAAAGCCTCCTTCTAGGATAAGGAAAATTCAATTTAGATAGAAAACGTTTTGAACGTTGGAACACCACTCACTGGTTCGTGTGCAGATAGCTAAATATATAAGTAATTTACGTGTTATGCACGGATTAATGTTATCCTAATTCATAACGCCTAACGTCCTCCCTGCTTTCCGCTCTGTAATGAAGTGACACTTCTATTAATGATGTATATTTGTGGTGTTGCCATCTGTAAAGCACCAAATGTTAAAGAATTTTTGTGTGAAAGGTCAAACTAGTGATTGTAGAGTCTACATGAGTAATTTACTAAATCCGATCTGAAGATCTGATATTAATATTGATAATGAGTGAATTTTTGGTGATTTGTTCTAATCTACATACCCAGCGTTATTTTCTATATTCAATATACATGTATCTCTATCGTCCTATGCTGGAAATCCGCAAATGAGTATTTAAATGTTTCCAAAAATGCTAAAACTACAACAATGTTTTCTATGCAGCTCTAAATTCGCATTATTTAAATGTTTCCCAAAATACTAAAACTCACAACAATGTTTCTCATGGCAGAACATCTAAAATAGATTCTGAGTATTTAATCTTTAAATATTCCAAAATTTGTAAAGAACTTCCAATTCATACATGATAGTGTCTTATGCTAGCTCTTTATATACTGCGAGCTTCTATATTTTTATTCCTATAATGTTCTCAATGCACTTAGTTAATAAGAGAGAAGATTATGATAAATATCTTATACTCATACGCACCTACTGGTTCTGACGTATCGTAATTGAGTGTTTAGATTTGAATTATTGCACGTCAGTGCATCTGCATTATTATTACCATATTTAATAGGTAATAGTTTTATAAATTATTTCTCAATTGTATATTAGATAATAAGTACTTTCAATATTTATGAACTTTCCAAATTTACTTTCAACTTTCAAAAATTGATTTTAACACCTAGAATAAGATTTTTATTTGTGGACCGATTGTACTTTTACTTCAATTTTTTTTATATAATTTTTCTTACTATTGAACTTTCACGAATATTTTCCCCCTTTTTTTAATAAATTTTATTTAGTTTCAATTTTTCAAATTTCAAATTTTTACTTTTAAAAATTTATAATGATTGATAAGAATATACTATCTATTTTGATCCCATTATCGATACTAATATCTATATTTCGATTAGAGCTTAATTATTCGATAATGATCGAATTATGATGAGAAGGTAAGGAGTATTTTATATATGTCATCTCAAAGCTCACTCTCATCACAGTTATTTAGTGATAAATAATCAATAAACGTCAACTATAATGAGAGAGAGGTTTCTTCTATCTATAGTCAAGTTATTTAGTGCTAATATCTACTAAATATTTATTTTCTATTAAGTCGAATGTTAATTTCTGCTAATCAACAATATAAATGTTGGTAATATTGTTCACAATGTTTACCATCATTTTTCTTAAATCAGGCAAATATTATCTTTCCTCAATAATTTAAGTGTGTAAGTATATGTGACTTTATGTAGCGCGTGAGTGGATATATAGGTCTCCATATATTGGAGTGCAAATTGTTATATAATGAATAAATGTAAATGCATCGCGTGTCGATATTTTTAAATATAGATTATAAATTTCAAACGACTAATTTTTATAACTTGATGGAGGCCTAACACGTTGTTACATGGATGTTTATCTGAATACTACATTAGCTGTGTGATGATAGTGTGTATAATAGAGAATGTTATGGATATGACTACTGGTACGTTTGACATTCTACATATGTAAAGCCAGATAGGCTGATTGAATTTGAGTTGAGGATATCACAGCAAGAATAAGTGTTATCGAAGTAATATTTTCTGGTAATTGTGTGAGCAAATCTTATAGCCAGAAAACATAATAAATTTATATAGATCAGCAAGTGTTTTAAAGCAATCACCTCTGGGAGAACAAAAATCCACTCAATATGAGCTTGCACAAAATCAACCAGAGGCACATATTCCCCATTTTCAAGAGAAGATGGAGAATATGGACTTTTCTCACTTTTTTCATACAAACTTTTTATTTTTTATTCTTTCAGAAATTTTAATGACAATAATATCATGTATTAGTGCACGCCCAAATTTTAAGTGCAAAATTCTGAAGAAGCTTACATTCCAATAATGCCACAGTTGGAAAGCCAGTTTTTGATAGCAACTACCTAAGTCCAGAAGCGAATATCGAATTAATGGGATATGCCGCATAAGTTAATAGAAAATTGAAATGTGAACACAAATGCTTTTGAAAATAGCGTTTAGTAATGGTGAGTGAAAATTCTATAAAAGACTTACGCAAGCAAGTTAGAAATGTAAGTTGATAATTGATAGTTAGGATTTATGATTCTCCATAAGGAAAGTATAAGGTTAAATAACTATTTAATGTACAATTTATAATAGTTATCATAAATATGTGAAGCGCGAGTGAATAAACTTAAATAGCAGATACAGGATGTTATTATAATTTTTGAATGTCGAGCAAGCGGAGTTTTATGATAATGATATAGAACTTCACTCGAGCAGAATAGATGGATTTTTTTTATATTTATTATATTCTATTTTAAAAGTAAGTGTTGACAGATTTGAACGAGATCTATTATGCTTACAATCTAAGCACCGAGCGAAATGCCATATAAGCAGATAACCCAATCATATTAGTATGTGTGAGTCGTCAGAATGTGTATTAAAATATTGCATAGTAGTACGATAATGCATTGAAATACGTCAATTTATTATCTATATACTTCTTCACACTCTAGTTTCGAACATTGGAATAAGCGGCACTTTCCATAGTTGTATAGTTATGACATGATATTTACATGTTAATTTGTTAAAGATTATAGAACAATGTGTAAAGTACGGTTGAACAACATAACTTTTGTGACTATATGCACCTACAATACAATGTAGTAATAATTTTTAATTAAATAAGGAATAAAACATTAATGGGGCACAATTTTTCAAACTAGCAGTATGATTTTCATTATTATTATCATTACAATTATCAAATAAATTATACAAACCTTTTGATAATTATTTATTGATAGCCTAATAACAAATTCAAATTAAGAGCGAATATGAGTTGGAAAATTTTAATTAAACTATCTCACCTCTATCATATTTATCATAACCACCATCAGATGTTAACTCTTATTCACTCTATATCATTAATGATCAAACTATAATTAAGAAAATGTTCAATAAGTAATTATCAATAGGTTTTCTTCAACAATAAGGAATTAACTCTACTGCGATTAATATAATGCATCAGTTGATTATAGGAAACATACAAAATTTCTTTTATTACCTTTCTAACTACTCGTCATAATTATTTTGTAATAAAGCACTATGATATGACTTCCAAACCCATCATTTGAAAAAATATTTAAACCTCACCCTCCATTGGTATCCTCTTCTATGTTGTGTGAATAAATTCTGCACATCAACTTAACTTCCCATGATAGCGTGCTTCAATCTCTCTTACACTAATGTTATAATGCAATCGCATATCTATACTTAATCGCAACAGAGCGCTGTATAGAGATTAGTCCAAATTTGCGAGTGACATCACGAACACTGTCTCTAGATACTATTATTTCGAGAACTAAAGTGTATAATTACTATATTTTCCATCTACATTCCAATTCACTATATTTTAAGATACTAATTTTAATTAATAATACGTTAAATATCTATATACAATTAATATAACACTCCTTTCATCAGCTCTGATTTTACAATATCTTATTCATAATAATCAAAATCATCCTTCTTGTCTCTATAATTTCATACCTTTGACAATATTTTTCATGAGACCTAGCAGTCGAATTATATTAATCACTGTATTCCATTGCTATTATAATCTGTCTCATTCGATTAATTTTTAACTTCCATCTCTTCTGGTATAAATAATATTAGTATTATCACATTCTTCATATACACTTATTCTCTATTAATCTATATTATGAATGCACTATTTCTCTATACCAAAACCACTATTTCCATTTGGAATAGTCTCTACTAGCACAGCCAGACTTTAACTCATGGTGATTTAATGTTACGCACAATACGAAGATCTTACTGTTATAATGCGGTCTCTTACCACTAATCTAATCATCTACAAATTTTCTCTAACCTTTCCATATTTCATCTATATAGATAAATTAAACTCATACTGTTCACCATAACGATATCTTTCGAAACACTTCCCAATATCCTCCTCCACAACAACCTTTCTTAGACCTACGAGATTTACGTTACCATCCTCTCTCAAGAGCCTAACTTTTTTGTTCTTCGTATTCAATCTTCTCAATGAAAGCTAATCTGGATCAAAGTCACCTTCTCGCGCGACCCCGCTTAGTAAGGTGACTCGAACTATCTTAAATGTGACTAAAAATCTACCTTTAACTCCACTTCAACCTTCTAAGTGCATCACAATAAATTCATTCTACTCTACCAACGCCTACATTAGCCTCCATGAAATTTCGCTTTCAAAGAGACCTCCTTTAATCCAATTCCTCACCAACCTATTTTAATATTTCTATCTCAAACTTTTAGATAATAAACAAACTCCTATTTAATTCTTTCTACTTGGTAGAAAAACAAACTTCTTTACTTATCCTCTACAAACAAGAACTTCTACATTCTATCATAAAAACAACATCTATAACACAGTTAAGAACTGAAACACTATTACTGTAAAAACCATAATAAAATATAATAAAAAAAAACTTTTTTTCATTTCCATATGTGAATAAACCCAAAAGAAAACTCACATTGTATGCTTTAAAAATTCGAATTTAAAAAAAAAAATTATCGAATGAAATTATTTTTTTCTCATCTCACCACCCGCTCAGTCCATTTATATTTATGATTTTTGAGAAAATATAAAAGACAATCACACTTTATAGAAATTATATATAAAAAAATTTTCCTAAATGTATTACATAGAACAAATTTCAGTTTTTAAAAAAAGTATAAAAAACAATAAATTTTTTTTTTTTAAATTAAAATATTTCAACCTAATATATTTTTTTACGAATTATTTTTTTTTACATTTATTTAAATAAATCTTAATCTTTAATTTTGCTCCCTAGTTAATAAAATTATTAATTCAAATTTTTTTTTACTCATAAAGTAAGTTAAGTATATATTATATTTTCGTTATTAAGGAATCAATCTACACATTTTCCAAATTATATTTTAATGTCTTAAACACCTTTCTTTCCTAAAATTTCAATCGCCTCAGCACATTCAATAATATAATTTTTTTTATCAAACACTGTTGCACTAAATTTAAATATTTAACAAATCTTTAGCAATAAAATTAAATGTCACACAAAGTTTAATTGCTATTGCATACAATTCTTACACTCTAAATAACATACTTATATACTAAGCCATATATTAATTGTATACAAAGACATTATTTATATTATTATATTATTGTGTTATTATATTATTCACAAATTAATTATGCATTTGATTCCTCCTTAAACGAAACTCCACTGTTTTCCCTAAGATTATAACTTCTTACCTGACTACCTTTCAGTTTTTGAAACCATAATAATCACGCTTCTTTTAATATACACAAATTGTATAAGTTCTATCTTAAATCTTCTATTGTACCAAGAATTCTCAACCCATATTGCATTTCCAATGTAATAAGCAGATTTAATTTAATCGGTTTCATGAGCGGGATAACTCTATACCAAAAAAGAATTATTTGTAATAGATGATTTAAATGAAAAATCCATGGATTTATGCTTTTCTTAGCATAATTTTTTCTTTCTTTTCCCAATTTTAAATAAAGAATAAATATATTTATATCAATTTTTGAAGTGTCTGTCTCAAATTTAACAAAGTTTCATAATTAATCAATTTTAATTTATTTTAAAGCCTCAGTAAATATTTATTATATTTTCATTTTGTTACCTTTACCTCAAACTACTTCCCCCCCCCATTATTAACGTAACCTACGTACCGATGTTCCTAAACCCCCGCCCCCCTCTTGGAAACGCCGTTAAATTATATAAAATATTCCTACCTCCC
>JABUQX010024655.1:7500-35000 GCA_015478945.1 Trachelipus rathkii | reverse complement strand
TATATATATATAATGTTATAAATATATATATATATATATATATATATATATATATTATATATATATATATATATATAAATATAATATACTGATATATATATAATTATATATTATATATCATATATTTATATATATATACATCTGACAAGAGAAAAAAGCTATATAGGTCGCCATATTTAAGACTATATTTCGTCTGTAGACAAGGCTTTTAGGGTAATCATACTAATCGTGATTAGATAGTTTTTAATTCCTTATTTCACCTCTTTTCACAGTAAAATATATTTAATTTATGCTTTATATAATTAACATTCCAAAACAACTCTAATTATTTTATTACTCCAAAATTTAAAAAGCCGTTATAAATACAATATCATTACAATATGATCTAGGGCCAACACACATCTAAAATTAAAGAGAAAAGGGAAACACCCTGAGTATCGACACATATTATTTTCTGTAAAACAATCATGAGCATTATATGTGCATTTATATTTATTAGTCTATAGATATACATATGATGCTCAATAATAATTTTGATCACCTACCAGTAATTGGATTGTAAAGTGAGTAGCAACAGAACCGATTTATTGAAAATAAGAGGAACGGCAAGAATTTCACAATTTACAATTTAAGTTCAATTTTAGAAAAGTAATGTCACTTTTACTATTATTACAAGTTTATTTTAAAGCATAGAATGTTAATGCTTAACCTATTATAAAAGAAAATTATATAAACATAATTTTATATTATCAATATTATAACACACAAAAACATCCGCCGATCACAGAAGTCAGTTACAATTGACTCAGTTTCTGGGCGTTGGATGAAATACGAATTAGATTGACTTGAGGCAAAGTCACGGGAGTAGTGACTTTGATATAAGCTCCCTTCTTTACATTGAAATTTATGGAAGACTTATTAATTAAATTTAATTTTAATTAATTTTGTATGTCAATCTAATATACACTAACGATTTCATCTTCCAAAATTAATCAGAGATTTGAAGATAAAATTTTGCAAAGATGATAGTAAAAGAATTGAAAGTGTATGCTGTTATCTGTAATTTCCCCATAAGTATTCAGTCAGTCGATCAGTAATTGTTATCGTTAAAGGGAAGTATAATATAGTTAGTATTTTAATAAAAGAAAGATGCATTATTATTTGATTTAAATTTATTAAAGCATATACTGTTTATTATGAATTTAATATAAAGAATTTCCCAAGGTGCATAAACTTTATAAAAACAAAAAAAAATCCAAGCTAGTTTAAGCAATACAAGAACGTAATACGATTAAAGCGTAACATATAAAGCAGATACATAACTCTATAGTGATTAAATCATGCAGTTCATAACATATATTTTTGTTTTCTATTTTCTCAAAATTTTTCTATTTTTATTTTCTTTTTCTGGTATAAGATAACATGGAACATGTTAAAATTATAATATAAGGTAACATATAAACGTATAAACGATTACAACCTATTGGACAATTACTACTAGTACATAGATGGTACAGACAAGAACTCACAACGTAAGTATCTTAAAATTAACAATGACCTAGTAGGACGGACAATAGTACTCACAGGTACTGACTCAATAAACATTTACCTATTAGGACGGACAATAACACTTACAGTACGTAAGTAAGTTGCAAGCAAACTCACAAGTACACAAGTGTAATTGATAACATGTAAGACATAACCAATGTCACTAATTCTAACTTCAAACTTAACATGGAAGACATACACAATGTTATCAAACATGTAATGTAAGACCTACAAAGTATTATCAAACCAATAAGTTCGAAAAACTTAAAATTAATTGTGGAACATAAAAATTCAATTTTTATGAAAGAGCAAAAAAAAATCTATTTACAATATATACAACTTAACGAATTGTAAATTCATTAATATGGAACACGGTAAAGATTTTTATGTTCCTGGTTTTTATTATTATATTATATAGTATTTTAGTTAATTTGTTTTTATTTCTAATTGGGATCTACAAAAGTAGAATTTTCAATAGAAATATAGATTATTTTGTAATTTATTTTCTTCGTTTTGGAATAGCTCCCTTCTTTTTGGGATCTATTGTAGTACTAGTTGAAGTACCAGGGATATTATCTACATCCGTAATTGGAGTAGAATGAGAAGGATAGAATATATTTCTTGGATAAGTTCTCTGAGAATATGAAGGAGTATTGTATTGTAAAGAACTAGTAAATTTAGGAGATAATTTAGGTGGAAGCTTGGGTGGAAGCTTAGGTGGTAATTTAGGAGGTAACTTCGGAGGAAGTTTAGGTGGAAGTTTTGGATATAACTCCGGAGGGGAGTCATCATAGGGGAATTGTTCCAATACTTCGGAAACAGATCTAGATCTTACTCGAGGATTCGGAGTCCAAGATATTGTAGAAGGATCTATCTCATAAAAAGAAGGAGTATCGGGATTCACAGGAGGGGGAGACTGCTGTCTGGCATGACTACGCAATCGCATGGGTGAAGAATCCCGAGGACCATGAAATTGAGGATGTGGACGATAAGAAGGATCTTTACGTCTGTCATCTCTAACATTTACTTCTTCAGGAGAAGAAGGGGAAGTATCTACATTCGGATACTCATCATAATAACGAATAGGTGGAGGAAGTGCAATAGCACCATTATCAGGTTCATCTGGTGAAGATGGTGGATTACTATCATGCATAGAAGATCTTCTAGAAAGAAGAGGCGAACTATGAAGAGAAGTAGAACCAGATGCATATGGAGTACGAGGAGAGGATAGTTGGGGAGAACTATGGGAAATGTTTCTCCTCAGAGAATAGGTAGTAAACGGATCAAAATTTTGATTCGTAGGGGATTGCACAGATGAATGTCCGGAAGGAATTCTCTGTGTTGTTTGTTGATGCTGAGGAGGTGGTATTTGTCTCGGAGTAGAAGGCATAGATAGGGGAAGTGAAGACTCTGGGGAGATAGGAGTCACACTCAACCTAGGTGCAGGATGTGCAGCACTCGGTGCAGTAGGAGACATCTCAGGTCTTCTCTGTGCAACAGGTTGTTGTTCTTGCCTTGGAGACTGTTGTGTTTCTTGAGGTGCTACTCTTGGCTGTTGTTCATGCCTAAGTGCCGGTTGAGGAGCATCTCTATATACCACATACTCAGTATAAGCATTATTATCAGGTGTGTCATCATCATCATCACCTGAATTGTCCCCCCTTCGCGGTTGAAAACGACGCTTAGGTGGTGGAGGGGCAGGAGGTGGAGGGGCAGGAGGTGCGGGCACGCCTAACATTTGAGCGGATTTAGTATTTCCATTGGGAAGAAAAGGAATTGTCGGCAGTTTTTACAACAGGCATGGGGAGAATTTTTAAATTGTCCACATGTGACACAAATTCCTTATTAGTGACTAAACAACGAAGTTGATATTTGTTATATTTTAAAACACCTACAACCAAATACGGCCCGACCCATTTCTTAAAAAGCTTGGGCGATAAATTGGGAGGTTTAACAGCAAGTGTATAGACATAATCACCTATACGAATAGGACGAATTGGGGCTTTAGAATGTTGCTGTTGAGCAATTCTAAATGTTTCTTTTTCCAATTTTTGACGAGCTAAATCACGAATAGATGCTGCTCGTTCAGCCATTTCCGCGTTAAAATCATAGAGATGATCTTTAAGAGGATTGGGCTTATTAACAAACGGAGAAACGTAATTAGGAAGGTCATAAGGTAATCTACGAACATAGAAATGTAACAAAAAGTGAGGTGTATTTCCGATAGAAGAATTGTAAGTAGTATTTAAAGCAATTTGAGCAAAAGAAATATACTTACTCCAGTCGTCTTGTTTAGAAGAAACATATTGACGGAGATAATCTTCTACACGACGATTTTCTCTTTCCACAAGGCTGTTGGACTGGGGATGTCGAACGGAAATAGTGCGGTTCTTTATGTTCCAAGTTTTACAAACTTCATTAAAGAACTGGGAAGTAAATTCACCTGCGTTATCACTGACTAAAATTTCTGGAACAGAATGATTTACAATGACTTTATTCAAAAGAGCTTCAGCTACAACCTTGCCATCACGAGTTGAGACAGGGCAAAGTTCACAATAGCGAGTTAAAGCGTCTTTAAAAACTAAAATATACCTTGCACCGGAATTTTTACATTTAGGAAGAGGACCTATAGTGTCCAAATGAACCCTAGAAAAAGGTAAGAAAGGAAGAGGATAAGAATTGATAGCTACTGGATGAGGTTTCGAACCTTTTACTTCAATACAAGAAATACACTGTTTACAGAAAAACGAAATATAAGCTGAAAGCCTAGGGAAAGTGTATAATTCTCTGATTCGACGTTCAGTGCGTTCAGCACCTGGATGACCAGCAGATAAAGTGTATTATGATTCAAAAATATTATAGTATATATTAATGAATCAGGAATTTCTATCAAATACTTATTTTCTTTCGTAATGAAATAAAGAATACCATTGATAATGATATGAGGAAGACAACTATCAGGAACTGGAGAATTTTCAATCTCATTTATTATTTCTGATAGTCTACGATTTCTTCTCTGTTCATGGAAAAGAACATCTTTTGTGAAATGATATATTCTCGTATCAGCGAAAGCTAAAGGAATAGGATTTTGACGAAGTAAACCTATACGAGAAGGAGAAGAAGTCTCACGAGAATATGTAATATTCGAAGGAGAAGGGGGAAGGATTTCCTCTTCTTCACCAGAAGAAGGTAGATGACCAGTATTTGGAACAGGGTTTCTACTTAAATAATCGGGAACAACATTTAATTTACCTTCTTTATAAATAATTTCTGGCTTAAAAGACTGAATTTTCAAATTCCATCTTTCTAATCTGCCAGACAATTGTTTATGACGAAATAGATGAACTAAGGCAGCATGGTCAGTATAAATTTTTAAAGGATAACCAAAAATGATAGTTCTGAATTTAATAAGACCATGTACTATAGCTAAGGCTTCTTGCTCCGTAACACTATAATTTAACTCTGCCTTATTCATCATTTTTGATGAAAAAGCAATGGGTTTTTCTCTACCATTGTCATCTAATTGGGAAAGAACAGCACCGACGCCGTAAGAAGACGCATCAGTACTTAATATAAAAGGTTTAGTATAATCAGGAAAGGAAAGAGCAGGATCCATAAGTAAAAGTTTCTTCAGAGTGTCATAAGCGGTCTGTTGCTCTAACTGCCAAGAAAATGGAACATTTTTCTTTAATAAGAGAGTTAGGGGCTGTGTAATTATTGAAAACCTCGGTATGAGATTTCTGAAGTAGTTATAGAACCCAAGCAACGCTCTTACTTCATGGACATTCTGAGGAATTTTGAAACCTTTTAAAGCTTCTAGTTTGACTGGATCCGGAGATAAACCTTTTTCACTAATTTGAAAACCTAGGAAGGTGACACTGCTCTTAAAGAAGGAACATTTCTCAAGCTTTACTTTAAGGTTGGCTATTTTCAAGGCGTTAAAGACCTTGGAGAGGTGTGAATAATGAGTAGGGATATCCTTACTAAAAATTAGTATGTCATCTATGAACAAAAGACAAACAACACCTAGCAAACCTGACAAAGCCATTTCCATTGTTCTTGAGAAGACAGAGGGCGAATTCGTCGTGCCTTGTGGCATCCTTAAATACTCATAATGTCCTCTAGTAGTAGAGAAGGCGGTTAGGTGTCTAGAATCCTCAGAGACGCTAAGATGTGAAAAGCCACTAAGGAGGTCGAGGCAGGAGAAGATGCGCGCGCTGCCTATGAGCGACAAGCTTTCTGCAATGCTCGGCAGAGGAAATCGGTCTGGAATGGTGAAAGAATTGAGTTTCCTATAGTCCACCACTACTCTCATTTTTCCGCCTGTCTTTTTCGGTATAAGAAGAAGTGGGGACGAACTAGCAGAAACACTGGGAGTAATATATCCTTTCTCTAAACTATCTTCAACCCATTCATCAATGATTTCCAGGTATTTGTGCGGCAATCTATAGGGCCTGGTGTAGACATATGGGGGACTACCTTCTATAAGCTTAATGGAAAATTTATTCAATTTACAAAGTCCAACAGGATCATCGGCCAAAGCAATTGAATCTCTATTCTTCACTAAAAAGGTCAACATCTCTTCTAATTGAGATGTATTGTTCAATACATATTTATTAGAATCTTTACTAGACTCGGAAAGCAATATTTCACGGTAAACTTCTCTAATCTGAGAGTCAGAAAGATTTTTGGAAGTAGTAACTGCATTTATAAAATCATTATCTGCAGAGGCTTCATTTTGCTTGTAAAGTAATGGAGAAGCTGTTGTAAGATAAGTGTGATTATCAAAGTTAATAGTATCAGCACTTAAATTTACTAATTCCAAATATATTTTACCGTCAGTGCACGTAGACAACGTATTACCAAAGAAGAGTGTACCTGAATTTAAGAAATCATTTTTACTTTCTGTGATGAGAGCTATGTTCTCCGGAGGAGAAGCATGGATATCAGACTCAACTTTGACCGGAAGAATATACCTAGAGTACGGCAAAATCCGAATAGCTGAAGAAGAGTACACTTTATAAGATAAATCATCATCTATCTCAACATTTGGTACTTCTGAAATGTCATTTGAATACATTCCAGGAATTCTACATTGTAAATTTGCTTTAAAAAGAGGATTTGAACGTATTGATTCACTCTGAAGAGTGTGTTGAGGCATAGGTAGCTCAAAAGATGAATTTAAAAGAGAATTAGGCAACTGATCACAATCTGTACTTTTGCCATTTTGTATCAATAGGCCTCTATTTGAGTCCTGTAATGATCCTATGGCCGTGGGACGTCCATAAACGAATCAGGATGATAAAAAGGATCGGAGTTAGAATCTACACTGAAGATTTTTCTTTCGCAATCGACTTTATTAGTACCCAGGAACGGTACTGAGGGCATGTAATGTCCTAAATTTGAATTATTTTGAAAATTATGGGAATAATGTCTATTCTGGACATTCAAATTATTTAAATTGTCCCTATAATTAACTCTATTTGTATCTAGAAGAGGTACATTAGACATGTAATGTCCATAATTAGAGTTTTCGCGAGGAAATTTAAACTGATCAAAATCTTCACTTATGACATGTTTGGAAAAACGGACTTTCTTCTCTCTATTATTTGAAGTTGAAGAAGGATAAGTGTTATAAGATCGATCATAATGATTATTTTCATAATTATACAACTGATCAGAATTTGTACCTTTGGCATCTTCTTTTAAATTGGCCAATATTGCCCTATGGGAACCATTGGAAGGCATTTGAGGTACTACAGAAGCTCTGGGAACTGAATAAGGAGGAAAATCAAAATCTGTAGCAGTTGCAGTTTTCTGAAGCTTAGCCCTTTTTATACTGGAGTGAGCTCCAGATGGGGCAGTATAACCAGAAAAATTGTGTGAAACACGATTAGAATCTTGATGAACCCTTTTCCCTGTTGAGTGCTGCTGTTTCTTACAGTTGTCCAACAACTTTCTTTGTTCTAAAATAACTTCTTCTGAAGTTAAACCTGTTTTAAAATCCATCTCATCGGAGAGAGGACTATAATAATTTTCGCGGAAGACTCTCGTACGCGTCGCGCTCGAATTATTATCGCGGTAACCGTTAAATAACGAACGAGAATTGCTTAAGATCCCTCGGGGAGGTCGTGAACCTAAGACTTCGGCGCCAGGCGACCTTTCTCGTAGAGAAAGATTCCCTGTATTTTTAAAATTGCTTAAACCACTGTCTAAGCCTTCGGCACGTGTATCTTGAAAAGATGCACTAGAAACTTCAGCAGAGGAAGATCTTAGAAAAAGATCCCCCCTGGGTGTAACATTGGAGCCTCCTCGAAGAGGTGCACCTGAGTTTCCAACAGCGTGAAACCTTGAAAAGGTCCTTCTGTGGAAAGGAGTGTTGTCTCCTCGTAGAGGAGTACCAGAAGTTTCTTTATAATTATTATAATTATCCCTATCTAAGTAGGAAGATCTCTGAGAAGAATCCCTACCGTAAGTCCCGATAATTCCTTGATCAGGGGAATTAAAGGCACCAGGAGGAGGGGGTTCCTTCAAAGATCTGCCATTCTCCTTAAAATTATAATTTTCCTTAAATCTAAAATCATTTTGACTATGCATGTTTGGTAAATGTCCATGTGAACTATATGTAGAATGTGTATGTTGTGGAAGGCTGCCTTCAATGTAATTGAAAGGGTTTTGTTTATCCGAACGTTTCGAATAAGAACGTATAGCACTTATAACTAACGGTATATCGCGCACTTTCCTTCCAGAGTCATTATACACATGCACTATATCATGCTTAGCATTTATTAAAATAGGCAACTCTTTTAATACATCGGTTCCAATCAATACATCTTGAGAAAACGAGGTAGAGTCGTCTACTATATAAAAGCATGTAAGATAATGTTTCCCATGTAAGATTATATATAGTTCAATAAGGCCATAAACTTTCAATTTTTGTCCCGATATGGATCTTAAATCAAAGTCCACTGGGAGTACAATTGGTTTATCTTCCTTTTTAGGGAAAGCCATGCATAGTTTCTTGTAAAAAGAGTGCCGGATTAAACTCCGACATGCTCCGGAGTCAATCATGGCCTCTGTATTGCATACGTAAGCATTATTAGTGGTTAATTGTATAGGTAAGCTATATACAATCCCCTTCTTCTTAGGAGAAGAAGTGGAAAATATATTAGAAGAATTAGGGACAGAAAGGTCATCCTCTACCAAAAGAGAAATAGTAGGGAGGATGTAATCTTTCTGACAGACTCCTGAAGAATTATTTTCGTCAGATATCGGAGTCGGAGAATATCCAACTACTGGTAAAAAGGGGGGTCCTCAGAAGGAGGACTCCTCATTCTGTTATCATATTGAGGATAATATGACCGATTATAATCTTCTGAATGGTATATAGGCGCGGGGGAGTGATCATAGTTTTCCGAAGGAATCCTATTATCATGCATATCACTCATAGCGTTTATATTTTGACGTCTATTATAATTATTATAATTATTATAAGAGTTATAATAAGGACGGTTATTAGTAGGAGCGGTCATATTCCTTTGAGGCATGCGTGAGTTATAGTAAGTGGAAGGATAAGAGAAATTAGATCGAGGTGCATTAGGAGATCTGAAAGATTGAGAGTGAGCATAAGTAGGAGTGAAACGTTGGTTATAAGAAGAAGAAAAAGCTTGAGGAGAAGCCCGAGAAGCATTATGCACTACTGAGTTACCTCCCTTCTGCTCCCTTCTTCCACCATTCCTATTATTATTCTTCTTTCCATTATTTTTACTCTTAACCCTCTCCTGTGTCTGCTGTGCCTGATTTCTCTGTTTACCTCCATCAGGAGATAAATTTTTGACCCTTTTTAACGCTTGGGGACTCTGATAATCCCAGGAAGAACCTCTACACGCGTCTTGCGTCCCTCTAGGATGATACCCCATGCAAGTCGAGCAGTATTGTCTATAACGACACTCGTCAGTTTTATGCCCGAAACGTTCGCATCTCCAACACTTAGGTCTGTCTACCTTTCTTCTCACATTGGAACTGGCATCATTAACTTGAGAATTTTCCGAAGGAGATTCTGCCTGAAATGAGCGTACGTTCTGACTATGTCGAGAAGGGTTGGATGATCCTCCTTGAAAAGGTTTAGAAATAGCATTGGATGTTTTTGCTATATACTGTTCAATTTGAGAGGTGAAGGACAAATTTGCGTCAAAATATTCAATAACTTTCGGCTGAAAGTGTTTAGGAATATTTTTGTACACTTTAGAAAATATTAATGTCCTTTTTAATTTGTCTGAAAGCTTCTCTCCATGTTGTGCATAAAAATGTCTCTCAAACTCCAGTACTGCCTTGGATACTTCAGTGGCGTATAGGATGAGAGGACTGTTATGATTCCAATTTATTTGATCAATGACGTTGCAAGTACTAAAAGTTGACTCCTTTTATCTTTCTAAATATTCTCATATGACCTTTCAGAACTTTTCCAGAACCTTTTTACAACCAGAGATGTAAGCGAAAACTTGCATATAAATTTCCCAAATCTTCCTTACTACCTTTCTTATAAATAGGCACAACATATGCTGTTTCCCCAGGTTTTCACTGGTACCTCACCAAATGTTATAGATCGCTAAAAATCAAATACAGTGCCTTTGCAATGCTTAAACTACCCTCTTTCAGAAATTCTACCATACCAGTATACCATCAGCGGCCTGCAGCTTTACTGATCAAATATCTAATAACACGTTAATATTCTTATACAATCAAATCAATCTGTAATCTATTTGTTACATGCATACCCAAGATATCTTTATTTGTCTTCTAACTATTAGGGATCGTGAAGTCTTGCGCTGCCGAGAAAGCAGCTGTAAGCAGAAAGATAGAGCGAGTGTGGAGAAATGTTGACCAACTCCTTATCCCTGGAAACTAAATATTCATCATTTTATTGGACCCATTGCGCGAGAGGACTGTATTTATTGCATTACCTTAAAAATATTTTTAATATTGAGTCAAAACATTTTTGCACGTGTTTGTGTGCTCTATAGTACCCTTGCAAATATTAATAGTGTACTCGGCAGATTGTCGTCTGCATTTGCCTTTCACTTTAAGTGAACATGGTTAGTAACATATCAATGTTTTCTCATTAAGTCTTATACTAATTCCAAAACTATCCCCCATAGTTTTCTTGCCTTAAAATCATTACAAACATAGTTCCTCTTCAATATTCCTTCTCCACCTTTTTCATCCTCACCAAACAAGATTTTTTCTACACTGACAACGCCTAGCTAGATATCAGACAGGATTATTTACTTTGAATAAGGAAAGCATAAACTTATTTAAATGCATCATCCGAAGATATCTTTTAAAATTTGGTATTTCCAATCTTTTTGCTATACATATGAATTAAATAACCACATCCTCATTGTCTATTGAAAAGCCACTTGTCATCTGCGAAACCCGCCCCAGCAAATGGTTGTCACCCACATAGAAGTGGAAAAACCCCTATTTCAGATGCCCAACCATTTATATCGACCAATCTATGGATATGCAAAGCCCTGACCTGCATTGAACCCAGGAACGCTCGTGAACACAGAAGATTTGACTAGTAAAGCTGAATAGTCACTGGAAAATAGCCCTCAGTTAATGTAAAACCGAAGTGAATATGTTGTCACCGGGAGAGTCGGTATATTCCAAACGATTGTTACATGGGGTACATGGTCCGAATAAGAGAGAGTATGTTTGGCCTGAAATTAAGAAAGAAACCGTGTGTGCGCAGATCCAAAACCAAATTGAGAAACCTAGAGTTGGTGACATGATGATGGTAGATGAAAAGAGGCTATGATTGTGCGAGAGTGTGTGCTGTGCTTGCTTGTATGGTGGCACTATGATGTCAATCATGAAAGTGCCGGGCATACCTAATAAGTAAGCAGGAGTTTTAATTAAAAGAGAGGAAGCGTAGCGTAAAATGATAGAACAGTTGAGTTAATGTCTCGTAAGGTATGTGATAGAGAATAAGTTTAAGCTCCCAATAAAGTTACGTCTACTGAGAGTAGGTGTAGGCCCAATAGCATAGCATGCGATATCAATGCCGATAAGTAGTAGTGCCTACTATGATACAAATCTGATAGTGAAATAGTAGCAGAATATTTGGTTATGTTTCAGTATGTTAAGAGAAGAGTGGCGGAGGTAGTTACTACTTTCGAAGGGATACCACCATTAGTCTCCACTCTTTGCCAATACGACTGAGAACATATTAGTATATGCACATATCTCACACTATAAGTCAGAATGTGTGAGCGTGTAAGTCTTGTATGCTGTGGAACATGTAAGCCAGACATACAGCAAATTAAAGGAGAGAGTGTGAAGTAATTATTCTCGCTAGCTAGAGAAAGTAGGTCATAGATACGCCTAGTTGATGGAAATAACGTAGATAAGTAAGATAATAAGAGTCAATAGTATAGCACTTTAAATCAACAACATTTCTTATGTAGTTTCTTCATACTACTGCTTAATGTGACGTAATAACTAGTCAAGTACGGGTTAGAACCAGGATGTTGTGCTCACAAAGATTAAAGAATTTTAGATGATCACAAGTATTTGTATGTCATCACCGTTTAAAAGAAATAGAAAACTATTGAATAATATACTTAGAGATAGATGAGTTATATACCCATACGCTAGTGATATATAAGCTAATTAATACAAAGTGAGTGAGATGATTATTTGATTTTATATGATAGGTAAAGAGCCTATTTGAGGATAGAGGGTGAAGTATATATATAAGAGTAATGAGATTTTATCTTATGAATAATAGTACCTATTATTTACCAATAAGGTGATATTAATACTATAGATAAATATAGACCCTAATAAATAATATTCTTATAATAGTAAGATAATTTAGGCCCAGTGTGTACCAGGGGATAATTATAAGAAAAATATATAAAGATAAGTCAATGCCCTATACTTTATATAAAATAAATCCAATAGTCATCCTACATAAGTAAATAGGTGTATATAAATTTATATGAAATATAGTATTATCTAGCCATGAGAGGTAGAGATATGTATATGAGTGGAACCGATGATATACTAAGTGAGTAGAAGAAAGACCCGGTAGAGAAGTTTTTATGAATGGTTTCTTCTAACTATTTCTTTTTTTTTAACTTATGTTCGTATATGACAAAGGAAGAGAACCTGGAGAAGTGGAAAGAGAATATCTAAGTTTAGAATCTTATAAGAAAATGTAGTAGTGTAGTACTCTTCAACGAGAATCATAATAGAGATTTTATATCTCGTGCCCTGTTTCTCCAAACTCTTCCTTTCGACGAGTGAATACTATGTAAGGCCTGTAAATATATAATCCTATGATAGGTTATCTCTCTCAACTAGAGTACGAACTTTCTACCACTATCCTATAGAACAACCTCTCCCTCTAAGCGGTGGCCTATAGATAATATTTGTAGCTATATATATATTAAATGATCATATATTGTGAATATAGTAGGTGTATATATATATAGTATAATATATGTACTTTTGAGGTACCAAGGTGTATCTCATATTATCCACCGATATATATAAGGCCCATGGTGGCCTATAAACTATGACGTTACTATTATATATGACTAATATTTTTCCCTATGAATAATGTCACGAAATAAGAGAATAAATATAAAGTAGAGAGATTGGGCAAAACGCGCAAATGAGGAGGACATGGAAAAAGGCATAGATGACACCTCAACTCAAAATATAAGTTATCCTTTAAATAAATAGGTATACGTAGTTTGTATTAGGTGAAGTATGAGTGATCAAATATAAATATTAATTATATAAATATAATATAATATAATAGATATTAATATATAATATATTAATATATATATATATAATATATAGTATATATATATAGTATATATATATATTAATATAGTATATTATTATATATTATATATACTATGTGATAATATATATATCATATATATTTTTTTTTTTATCAAAAACTCTCGTCACCATAGATGACGAAATAAGCAGAATGAAAGACTGTAAGCTGAGATTGGTAGTAGAGCTAACATACTAACTAGCTGACCGACGAGCCACAATACTACTAATACTTCTTTGACTAGCCATAACCCCTCTAATCATGTTGAAGCAATGGGGCACGGACGAGGGTAACCAGATGTGACTATGCCAAGAGGGTACAGCTGGTGATGTGAGGTGGTTAAATGTTGCTCTCCAAGCAAATCCGCTTCGAGTAGCCATGATGGTGGTATCCCTGTCGAACATAGGAGTGAGAAAAGTATTCCCGCACTCCAGACAAGAGCATACCAAAATCATCCTTTATTCTATGCATGTAACCTAAATAACTACGGGTCGGTGAACAGCTATGGCATTGGGCTCCCCACCTACAATCTAGTATACAACGATAGGATCTCTAAGCCATCACTTACGGCTTAGTAATGACGATATTCCTACGGCCTCTTTCTTATAACGCCGATTACTTAGGTAGATAATGTCCGGCAGCTTAAATCAGTGATTAAACAGCAACATGCAAACTCCCTCTGCTCCTTCCATCCGACTTCCCAACTGGTCATACTGCTAAACCTATAATGTAACCAATTCTATTCATGGACCTCACCATTTTGAAAAAATGTAAGATTCCGACCACCCGGCAACCATTTCACCGAAGTTTTTATAACTCGAGGGTACCCCGTTTCCGACGCTTTTGAAGGTATGCATACTCAAAGGAGTATTTTTACAGGTAATATATGTATCGGTGGGAAGTGAGTCATTTCATAGGTAACATTAATGGAGGATTAATTAAAGACAGATGGAATATGATACTGAATGAGAAAAAAGTAGTGCTAATACCTATTTCAATAGCATTTAAATATGTATTGACACGCTTTAAAGGGGATTCAATGTAGAGTAAATTAATTATATGTGATATAAATATATTTGAGACAATATGAGAATACTAGACAGGTCTGACAACTAAACAATGTGATGATTTGAATGAGTAATCGCAAAATGAACCTTAAATCTTTAAAAAATCTGATCCGCCCTCAAACGGGTTGTCCCAGCAGTCAAATTTCTATTAGATTTACTCTGCATATCGTCACCGAATATGATCACCAATTACAACCCTTGGAATCATAACAGTTCCATTCTCATCCTATACCGCACTTGAATATATCCAATATGGCATATATAATAAAGTTACTTGTGTATGTTTGAAGAGATTACATTTTTATGCTTAAACAACATGGAAGATTAGAGCTTATTCTTTGAGATTCAAAAATTAAATAAAAGAAGATCAATTAATATTTTCTAAAGTGTACAAAAAATATTCTTCATAAACCACTTTCAGCTCGAAAAGTTATTAGAATGAAATTTTGTACGCGAAAATTTGTCCTATTCAACCTCTCAAATAATTTGAAAAACAGTAATTATTAGTCAAAAAACACCAATGCTATTCTAAACCTTTTATCTAAAGGAGGGAATCATCTAACAAAACCTCTTCTTCGACATAGTCATGATAAACGTACGCTCATTTCAGCAGATATCTCCTTCTCCGGAGAAGACCATTCTTGACAACTGACCTCTCAACCTTTGATGGCCTACTCCCTCCATAAGTTATCTGGTGAGGCCGAAAATATCTATACACAAAGAGTCAATATCATAATTCTAAAAACAGAAAAAATGGGTAAGGGGGAATAGATAATAAGATAAGGATAGACATGACCTAAGTAGTTTGTTAGGAAATAGCGATTACGTTACTTTCAGCCAGGCATTTAAAATTATACGGAAACTAACGTAGTGTCTGTTATTAAAAGAGCATTCACTGCACTAACGACTTATGCAATTTCGGTGAAGTTAGGATAATGCTATCCAATTAGGAGTATACACAAAAGTTACTGTCTGAAAGTGAAAAGTTTCAGAGTTTAGTCTATCTACCTAGGTGTATATATCAGTCAGTCGCCCAAGCCTGCATTCCAAAAACAAAGAGTGAATCAAAAAATAGTTAATAATTAAATTCTTCTGACTGATGAAGGTTAATATCAGAGGAAAAATCAGACACAGCATGACACGCAGGATAGAGGTGGATCAAAGAGGTAGTATATATAAATACACTAAATAAAGGAACCAATAGTAAAGAAATATAAACATAATAGGATATTAATTGGTATTGGTAAGGTATAGTTATATAGTAAGTCAAGATATATAGGGAAGGTATAAATACATCAGTGATATAAAGAGCAAATATATGCTTCTTTCGGGGGCTTTCTACCTCAAAGCTAATTTTATCTTCTTCTTTATATAACCAACGTTCACTAATTACCTACTTATGACTCACATCTTACATATCATTTCAAGATACTTCCTAATGTTCAGCGATTCTCCCGATCTGAATATTATCTCATTTATCCCTGTATCCCATCACGTTATCTATTTATACAACCATCACTGTTTCATGCCATTCCAGAAATCAGAGGGTAACTAAATATAATCGCAGCTATCTCTCTTATTTTTTGGTCCCATACTTAACAAATAGAAACCGTCCTTTGATATATTTCACCTAAATACTCTAATATCTAAGTTTTAAAATGATAGGCCATTATAATAGAACCCGTCAAATGGAATTTTTTCCAAATTACCTATATTACGACTTGATTTTTTAGCATTTAATATCTGGTCAACCTATTTGTGCCCTAGACCCGTTAAAATAAGAGTATTTCCTCCGACGGAAAACTAATTGTAAATGATCACACCTCAACTCTTTTTAGCCCCGCATCGCTCATTATTTTTTTTTTTGTACGCAATTTTGTGAGTGACCATTCAGAAGATTATAATCGGTCATATCGTGTCATCTTAGCGTCAATTATTTAAGATCCATTATGGCAGTGTCAATATTATTTAAGGAGTTCACATAACCTTCTTAGAAAATGAAGGGATCCCCTCTATCTTTTACTCAGATAAGTTAGGTTTTAGATACCTTGCTTCCACTGCACTGAAATTTATTCCTCTGAAACGAACCATTGGTATTATTGCCTTACTGTCAGGGTATGCTTCGTGTCATGTATTAATTAGTATTTATCTATTCCTGCTGCGCGTGATTCGCGTTTATTCTTCGTGCTTATGTAGAGAAGAGAAATTATTGAAAGCGTGGCATGATCCTTTTGCACCATATTCCAATAAAGTTCTCTTCAACTATAAACTTACTGTGACTTTAATCCCACTTCTTTCGTCCTAATAAGCATAGAACGGGTCGTAACCTAAATGCCCTTCAACTAATTAGTTTATGCTTTACCTTTAGTTAGCAACCCATGTAATTGGCTCTAAAGAATCTATATTCCACATGCCACTTTCCGATCTTAATGCAAAATTACTAAAGATTGATAAAAGGACACCTATTTCTCAATAGTATCTCGTGACTCCTTGAAAAGGAGTGGCAGTAAAATGTGCGTGAGTATAAATAAATATCCAATTGGGCCCACTCTTATTATACACTAGAACAGCAGGATGAAGACCCACGTGGAACTCTTCCCTCAATAAACTACCATGTTCATGAGGAACCTATTATTACCACTTCTCATCTGCTCACTACCCCAGTGTGACCTTTTATGGATTTTTACATGCTAAGACTCTCCTTCCACTATATAACCGAGAACAAGACATTTATAGACCTTTATTGATAGCGTTCTTATAATAACTCTTTCCTTTGACTGTGTATACTATATTACTTTATCAAATCTTACCATCGCCAGGAAAAAACGATTATCTTTACGATGCTTCTTTTATATTTATAGGTAGACGAACTCCACATAAGGCCACCTCCTAATAATAATCTCGAAAGAAGTGTTAGTGATGTGTATACGCTTTGAATGTAGTTGAGAAGAAGAGAAGGCTTGCCATCATATTTTTCTCATCACAGAGTGCTACAGCAGCGGCATGCTAGTATAGTGCAGTGTATATGAATGATCTGGAAAGTAGATAATCCATGTATACCGTTAGTTTATAAGTGCTATACGTTCTTATTCGAAACGTTCGGATAAACAAAAACCTTTCAATTACATTGAAGGCAGCCTTCCACAACATACACATTCTACATATAGTTCACATGGACATTTACCAAACATGCATAGTCAAAATGATTTTAGATTTAAGGAAAATTATTATATTATGTAAGGAAAGAAATTGGACAGAATCATCTAGGATTAAACCCCTTCAAATCACAATTTCGATCCGTCCCGCCGATAGCTATTCTAATTTCGCCAAACACAACTGACTAGTGAGTCTAAGGTACATTACCTTGCTGCGCTCACTCTAATATAACTAGCTACGCACCTTCTCCTCTCAGTAAGAACGTAATTTATCCCTCCTCCTAAATAACCTTTAAATTATGAAAACTATCCTGGCTTCTAAACAACCTACCTATTCTATGTACTTTATGACCAATTTTTACTTTAATAGTTATAGACCTTCTGAAAGTTCCACTCCTCTACGAGGAACAACACTCCTTTCCACATGTGGGGGCAGCTTGCCATATGCTTCGTGAGGAGACACTCTATTCAATATGTCGTGTCTCTAGCTGTCTCTTTGAATTAGCTAAACTCAGAGTTGCCATATGCAAACTGCTATCGAAGAGAGAGATGACAGTCTCCTATCATTGGGTACCACAAAATCCCCTTTCACCTCCGGATCTTAATATAATTCCATGCTTTAAGACTCTTATCGCCCTTTCTCTTCTGCTTGCGAAAATTTTCATGAGTGAGACCTCGCAAACTCTTAGTAGCTAAGTGAGCACAGTGACTCGTCGTTTAAGGCTTCTAGAACTATGTGGTGTGTCCAATGCAATGCTATTTCTTAAAAAAATATATCCCTACCACTGGGCGAATGCGGTGTCTATACTCTTCGAGAACCGAGCCAAAGTGGACTATATGATGCTAAAGCCTGGGCGAGAACCGCAGCTGTGCGATATTAGCGTGTGTTATCAATCTTCTTCTCTGAGCCGACCTCCCGCTGCACCGGAGAATCTCTATCCTGCTACTCCCTGATTTAACTTTCTGTTTTCGCGTCTCATCTTAATTGCCCGCTGCTTGATGAACCGCTCTGGTTATAATTTAATATCTAAACTGAGGCCCAGATCGATTCCCTTTGGCATCCAAGTGCTTTCACAAAAGTGAGAACTTGCTTCCAAGATCTATTAAGTTTATTACTAGTTCTTCCCTTCTCCCTTCCCCATCAATGTGCCGAGTATTCGCTTCCGATCTTTTCATTAATATCTATGTTTCTGTATACTTCAGCTCAATGAAAGTCTTTATAATGTACTAAGGCAAATAGATGGACAGAGAAAGGACAAAGTTTGTGCCTCGTCATCGAAAGCTGTGTGAGAGAGAGGATGTAGCTATGCTGCTAAGCACCCCCCTTTACCAAAACACTGTTGCTCGGATAGCCTCCAAAATCTAGGGACTTTTCCTTTTCTAGTGCATTAAAGCGCAGCTATGCTCTACCAATCGCTAGTGTCCGATAAAAATCTATCATCACACTATCCCTTCTATTTACTGTGTCGCCATATTACTATCTACTAGCTTCCCTCTTCATTCTAGGAGTCCTATGCGAATACCTTACCTTCACTCACGCTATCTAAAATATGAGAGGACTACCATGTCCCTTTCTTTCACTAGATTACCGACGGAGCTCAGCGCTTCCCGTAGCATACACGTGCGCATACTAGAATTAATTCGTACCTATATTTTCTCTAACAACTTTTAAATTCAGGTTCCCAGAGTCTCTGCCTTAAGTAAACATGCAGCGCTCGAAAAATGTGCTCGTGGTCGCAATGAGTTCAACCCATCCAAATAAGAGGCATGCTGAAATTACCTGGCTCAATAAAGGTCTTCGCATCACTCTCTCACAAAGCTAACCCATGGCGTTTGGTGTTCCGTTGTCGTCTGTTGCTTACTTAATTCGGAGCTATTGCTCTCAAAAAAAGGCTTCTCACAAAAAGTATTCTGGTGTATTCGCAGTCTTCTTGTTTATTTTCACTGATCTATAATGTGTAACTCCCAGTGCTTAGATAATTTTCATTAAATTTATTCGATCTCTATTAATCGACTAATCCTATCCATAAAATGACTCTTCTCCTTCTCAAACACGTCAATACAATCAAAACATCTAATCCCACCTCATATGAATGGCAGATAGAGAAAACCCTGTCTTTCCTTCAAACTGCTTATTTTCAATCTTCCGTCACCCCATCTTTTAACTACTCTAGATAGTTTCATCACAGTCTAAGCTAAGATTGATTTAATCTCGGCTGATCGATATTCTGAGCCTTTAATTTGGTATCTTTCAACTGTCAATCGAAACTGATTCTGTTAAAAAAAACAATCCTTTAACCTTCAATGGAATTATCTACTATCGTTCTCTTAAACACTTGATTCTCTTTCTATGATTATCAACCTTTATACCTTAGTATTCCTTACCTATTATCTTCTCGTCCTCTTCCTTATAGAGGACAATCATATATAACAATATCCACTTTGTCCTCCATATGTCCAAGCAAAATAAGAACATGTTTATCTCGCCCACCATATCATACAATTTTGTGCTATGCTATATAATGAACTCCGTCCCTCACCAGAAATGGAAAGTTGTTTAGAAGGGTAGGAGATTCTTGATTACCCTCTCCTACTATAACCTTCAGTAACCAGCTAAAATGCCTGGTCTATCCTGTATGACCACTCTTGTCATCTAATAGGAGAGGGGCTTCCTGGATTTTAGTGTTACAGAGTTAGGAGATCAAAGATCCTTATAACATTTAATAGCTTCTACATCGGATCATAAGGACTTTAACTTTTCGCGATCCTTTCTTATCATCCTGATTCGTTTATGGACTGCCCATCGGCCCAAGGGATCATTACAGGACTCAATTAAGAGCCCTATGATACAAAACGGGCAAAAGTTACAGATTGTGATCAGTTGCCTAATTCTCTTTTAAATTCATCTTTTGAGCTACCTATGCCTCAACATACTCTTCAGAGTGAATCAATACGTTCGAATCCTCTTTTTAAAGCAAATTTACAATGTAGAATTCCTGGAATGTATTCAAATGACATTTCAGAAGTACCAAATGTTGAAATAGATGATGATTTATCTTATAAAGTGTACTCTTCTTCAGCTGTTCGGATTTTACCGTACTCTAGGTACATTCTTCCGGTCAAAGTTGAGTCTGATATCCATGCTTCTCCTCTGGAGAACATAGCTCTCATCACAGAAAGTACAAATGATTTCCTAAATTCTGGTACACTCTTCTTTGGTAATACGTTATCCACGTGCACTGACGGTAAAATATTATTGGAATTAGTAAATTTAAGTGCTGATACTATTAACTTTGATAATCACACTTATCTTACAACAGCTTCTCCATTACTTTACAAGCAAAATGAAGCCTCTGCAGATAATGATTTTATAAATGCAGTTACTACTTCCAAAAATCTTTCTGACTCTCAGATTAGAGAAGTTTACCGTGAAATATTGCTTTCAGAGTCTAGTAAAGATTCTAATAAATATGTATTGAACAATACATCTCAATTAGAAGAGATGTTGACCTTTTTAGTGAAGAATAGAGATTCAATTGCTCTGGCCGATGATCCTGTTGGACTTTGTAAATTGAATAAATTTTCCATTAAGCTTATAGAAGGTAGTCCCCCATATGTCTACACCAGGCCCTATAGATTGCCGCACAAATACATGGAAATCATTGATGAATGGGTAGAAGATAGTTTAGAGAAAGGATATATTACTCCCAGTGTTTCTGCTAGTTCGTCCCCACTTCTTCTTATACCGAAAAAGACAGGCGGAAAAATGAGAGTAGTGGTGGACTATAGGAAACTCAATTCTTTCACCATTCCAGACCGATTTCCTCTGCCGAGCATTGCAGAAAGCTTGTCGCTCATAGGCAGCGCGCGCATCTTCTCCTGCCTCGACCTCCTTAGTGGCTTTTCACATCTTAGCGTCTCTGAGGATTCTAGACACCTAACTGCCTTCTCTACTACTAGAGGGCACTATGAGTATTTAAGGATGCCCCAAGGCACGACAAATTCGCCCTCTGTCTTCTCAAGAAAAATGAAATGGCTTTGTCAGGTTTGCTAGGTGTTGTTTGTCTTTTGTTCATAGATGACATACTAATTTTTAGTAAGGATATCCCTACTCATTATTCACACCTCTCCAAGGTCTTTAACGCCTTGAAAATAGCCAACCTTAAAGTAAAGCTTGAGAAATGTTCCTTCTTTAAGAGCAGTGTCACCTTCCTAGGTTTTCAAATTAGTGAAAAAGGTTTATCTCCGGATCCAGTCAAACTAGAAGCTTTAAAAGGTTTCAAAATTCCTCAGAATGTCCATGAAGTAAGAGCGTTG
Source organism: Trachelipus rathkii (assembly GCA_015478945.1). Classification (NCBI taxonomy): domain Eukaryota; kingdom Metazoa; phylum Arthropoda; class Malacostraca; order Isopoda; family Trachelipodidae; genus Trachelipus; species Trachelipus rathkii. The sequence continues at coordinate 13,053 of JABUQX010024655.1, read as the reverse complement.
CTTGGGTTCTATAACTACTTCAGAAATCTCATACCGAGGTTTTCAATAATTACACAGCCCCTAACTCTCTTATTAAAGAAAAATGTTCCATTTTCTTGGCAGTTAGAGCAACAGACCGCTTATGACACTCTGAAGAAACTTTTACTTATGGATCCTGCTCTTTCCTTTCCTGATTATACTAAACCTTTTATATTAAGTACTGATGCGTCTTCTTACGGCGTCGGTGCTGTTCTTTCCCAATTAGATGACAATGGTAGAGAAAAACCCATTGCTTTTTCATCAAAAATGATGAATAAGGCAGAGTTAAATTATAGTGTTACAGAGCAAGAAGCCTTAGCTATAGTACATGGTCTTATTAAATTCAGAACTATCATTTTTGGTTATCCTTTAAAAATTTATACTGACCATGCTGCCTTAGTTCATCTATTTCGTCATAAACAATTGTCTGGCAGATTAGAAAGATGGAATTTGAAAATTCAGTCTTTTAAGCCAGAAATTATTTATAAAGAAGGTAAATTAAATGTTGTTCCCGATTATTTAAGTAGAAACCCTGTTCCAAATACTGGTCATCTACCTTCTTCTGGTGAAGAAGAGGAAATTCTTCCCCCTTCTCCTTCGAATATCACTTATTCTCGTGAGACCTCTTCTCCTTCTCGTATAGGTTTACTTCGTCAAAATCCTATTCCTTTAGCTTTTGCTGATACGAGAATATATCATTTCACAAAAAAATGTTCTTTTCCATGAACAGAGAAGAAATCGTAGACTATCAGAAATAATAAATGAGATTGAAAATTCTCCAGTTCCTGATAGTTGTCTTCCCCTTGTCTTCCTCATATCATTATCAATGGTATTCTTTATTTCATTACGAAAGAAAATAAGTATTTGATAGAAATTCCAGATTCATTAATATATACTATAATATTTTTGAATCATAATACTTTATCTGCTGGTCATCCAGGTGCTGAACGCACTGAACGTCGAATCAGAGAATTATACACTTTCCCTAGGCTTTCAGCTTATATTTCATTTTTCTGTAAACAGTGTATTTCTTGTATTGAAGTAAAAGGTTCGAAACCTCATCCAGTAGCTATCAATTCTTATCCTCTTCCTTTCTTACCTTTTTCTAGGGTTCATTTGGACACTATAGGTCCTCTTCCTAAATGTAAAATTTCCGGTGCAAGGTATATTTTAGTTTTTAAAGACGCTTTAACTCGCTATTGTGAACTTTGCGAACTTTGCCCTGTCTCAACTCGTGATGGCAAGGTTGTAGCTGAAGCTCTTTTGAATAAAGTCATTGTAAATCATTCTGTTCCAGAAATTTTAGTCAGTGATAACGCAGGTGAGTTTACGTCCCAATTCTTTAATGAAGTTTGTAAAACTTGGAACATAAAGAACCGCACTATTTCCGTTCGACATCCCCAGTCCAACAGCCTTGTGGAAAGAGAAAACCGTCGTGTAGAAGATTATCTCCGTCAATATGTTTCTTCTAAACAAGATGACTGGAGTAGGTATATTTCTTTTGCTCAAATTGCTTTAAATACTACTTACAACTCTTCTATCGGAAATACACCTCACTTTTTGTTACATTTCTATGTTCGTAGGTTACCTTATGACCTTCCTAATTACGTTTCTCCGTTTGTTAATAAGCCCAATCCTCTTAAAGATCATCTCTATGATTTTAACGCGGAAATGGCTGAACGAGCAGCATCTATTCGTGATTTAGCTCGTCAAAAATTGGAAAAAGAAACATTTAGAATTGCTCAACAGCAACATTCTAAAGCCCCAATTCGTCCTATTCGTATAGGTGATTATGTCTATACACTTGCTGTTAAACCTCCCAATTTATCGCCCAAACTTTTTAAGAAATGGGTCGGGCCGTATTTGGTTGTAGGTGTTTTAAAATATAACAAATATCAACTTCGTTGTTTAGTCACTAATAAGGAATTTGTGTCACATGTGGACAATTTAAAAATTCTCCCCATGCCTGTTGTAAAAACTGCCGACAATTCCTTTTCTTCCCAATGGAAATACTATAATCCGCTTCAAAATGTTAGGCGTGCTCCACCACATCCTGCCCACCCCTGCCCCTCCACCTCCTGCCCCTCCACCGCCTAAACGTCGTTTTCAACCGCGAAGGGGGGACAATTCAGGTGATGATGATGATGACACACCTGATAATAATGCTTATACTGAGTATGTGGTATATAGAGATGCTCCTCAAGCGCCCCAACCGGCACCTAGGCATGAACACCAGCCAAGAGCTGCACCTCAAGAAACCCAACAGTCTCCAAGGCATGAACAACCACCTGTTGCACAGAGAAGACCTGAGATGTCTCCTACTGCACAGAGTGCTGTACATCCTGCACCTAGGTTGAGTGTGACTCCTATCTCCCCAGAGTCTTCACTTCCCCTATCTTTGCCTTCTACTCCGAGACAAATACCACCTCCTCAGCATCAACAAACAACACAGAGAATTCCTTCAGGACATTCATCTGTGCAATCCCCTACGAATCAAAATTTTGATCCGTTTACTACCTATTCTCTGAGGAGAAACATTTCCCATAGTTCTCCCCAACTATCTTCTCCTCGTACTCCATATGCATCTGGTTCTACTTCTCTTCATAGTTCGCCTCTTCTTTCTAGAAGATCTTCTATGCATGATAGTAATCCACCATCCTCACCAGATGATCCTGATAATGGTGCTATTGCACTTCCTCCACCTATTCGTTATTACGATGAGTATCCGAATGTAGATACTTCCCCTTCTTCTCCTGAAGAAGTAAATGTTAGAGATGACAGACGTAAAGATCCTTCTTATCGTCCACATCCACAATTCCATGGTCCTCGGGATTCTTCACCCATGCGATTGCGTAGTCATGCCAGACAGCAGTCTCCCCCTCCTGTGAATCCCGATACTCCTTCTTTCTATGAAATAGATCCTTCTACAATATCTTGGACTCCGAATCCTCGCGTACGTTCTAGATCTGTTTCTGAAGTATTGGAACAATTCCCCTATGATGACTCCCCTCCGGAGTTATATCCAAAACTTCCACCTAAACTTCCACCGAAGTTACCTCCTAAATTAATACCTAAGCTTCCACCCAAGCTTCCACCTAAATTATCTCCCAAATTTACTAGTTCTTTACAATACAATACTCCTTCATATTCTCAGAGAACTTATCCAAGAAATATATTCTATCCTTCTCATTCTACTCCAATTACGGATGTAGATAATATCCCAGGTACTTCAACCAGTACTACAGTAGATCCCAAAAAGAAGGGAGCTATTCCTAAAAGAAGAAAATAATTTACAACCAATCTATATTTCTATTGATATTTCTACTTCGTAGATTCCAATTAGAAATAAATAAAATTTAAACAAAATACTATATAATAATAAAACCCCGGAACATAAAAATCTTTACCGTGTTCCATATTAATGAATTTACAATTCATTAAGTTGTATATATTGTATATAGATTTTTTTTTTGCTCTTTCATAAAAATTGAATTTTTATGTTCCACAATTAATTTTAGTTTTCGAACTTATTGGTTTGATAATACTTTGTAGGTCTTACATTACATGTTTGATAACATTGTGTATGTCTTCCATGTTAAGTTTGAAGTTAGAATTAGCGACATTGTTTATGTTTTACATGTTATCAATTACACTTATGTTTTGTGAGTTCTTCTGTCGATGCAACTTACTACTGTAAGTGTTATTGTCCGTCCTATTAGGTAAATGTCTGTCCTATTAGGTCATTGTTAATTTTAAGATACTTACGTTGTGAGTTCTTGTCTGTACCACTTATGTACTAGTAGTAATTGTCCAATAGGTTGTAATCGTTTATATGTTTATATGTTACTTTATATTATAGTCTTAACATGTTCCATGTTATCTTATGCAAGAAAAGAAAATAAAAATAGAAAAACTTTGAGAAAATGGAAAACAAAAATATATGTTACGAAATGCATGATTTAATCACTATAGAGTTATGTATCTGCTTTATATGTTACGCTTTAATCATACTACGTTCTTGTATGGTTTAAACTAGCTTGGATTTTTTTTTTTTAAAAATATTTTATGCACCTTAGAAAATTTTTTTTATTGTAATTCATAATAAATAGTACATGCTTTAATAAAATTAAATAAAATAAAAATGCATCATCCTTTTATTAAAATACTAACTATATTATACTTTCTTTTAACGATAACAATTACTGATCGACTGACCAAAATACTTTACAACTAACTGCATTACACTTTCAATTCTCTTACTATCATCTTTGCAAAATTTTATCTTCAAATCTCGGCAGAGTATTTAAAGATGAAATTGTGAAATTGTTAGTGTACATTTGATTGACCAACAAATTAATTAAAAGAAAATTTTAATTAATAGATTTCCCATATGTTTAAAGTAAAGAAGGGAGCTTATATAAAGTAGTGACTTTATTCCTGCGTCAATCAAATGCGACTCTCCATTTCCACACCTTAAAATTTTGAGTCACTATTCCCTGAAATTATTCCTCGGCGGGTGTCTTTATCTTGTGATGTGATTATATTATTTTAAATTTTGTTTTATAACATTTTAAATTATATTTTATATTATTCTTTTCATTTAAATAGGTTAGGCAAACTCAGTGCTTAAAACTTTTATATTATATTTGTGAAGTTTTCCATTATACTTTATGATGTTAAATATCGACGCCATTGTATCATTAATGGTTCTGTCGCCTGCCGCATAAATTATATTCTTTATAATCCATTTGGTAAGTGATTATATTTCTTATTGAGCTTCGTATATATATCTATAGACTAATAAATATAAATGTACATATGATGCTCATGATTAGTACAGGAAATATTTATGTATCAATATTCAGGACTTTTCCCTTTCTTTTTCTTTACTGTAGATGTGTGTTGGCCCTATATCATATTGTAATGATATTGCATTTTATAAAGGCTTTTTAAATTTTGGAGTAATAAAATAATTCGAGTAGTTTTGGAATGTTAATTAAATAATAAAGATAACTAAGTGCATTGAAATAATTCTTCTATTAATATATTTCATGTTATAAAAGGTGAAATAAGGAATTAAAAACTATCTAATCACGATTAGTATGATTACCCTAAAAGCCTTGTCTACAAACGAAATATAGTCGTAAATATATATATACAGGGTGATTCAAAACCTCTGCGATAAACTCGGAGGGCTGATATAGCAAACGATAAGGAGATTTATTGTTAAATAGCCTATGTTGTATGACGCTTCGTTTCAAAGTTACTGATGATGTAAGGTACACTATAGCTTATGTTGTTTGACGCGTCGCATGTAGGTTACCGACGATTTAGGTTACTCAATTTTAATGCGTTTGTGCGTGCGTATATGTGTGTACGCTTAACGTCCTTCGGAAACACGTGGCAATACCTTTACTTTGCCCAATTCATCGTTGATTCAGTACAGTGTAGGCATCGATTACGAATGGATCTCTACTCTCTTCCCGAGTTAACAACCGACATGATAATGTGTTACGGTGTGGCGAACGGAAATGG
>JABUQX010024655.1:0-2500 GCA_015478945.1 Trachelipus rathkii | reverse complement strand
ATATATATATATATATATATATATATATATATATATATATATATATATATAATAATAATATAATAATAATAATAATAATATATATAATATGTATAAATAATTTTGATAATACAATACTATAGTTTTATATCATATGCTAATAATAATATCAAATAATATAGTATAAGTATTTCTAATAATAATAATAATAATAATAATAATATATGTATAATAATAATAATAATAATAATAGTAATAATAATAATAATATATATATATATATAATTGTTTATATATACGATAATATAATATAATAATATATATATATATATGTATAATATATATAATAATAATAATAATAATAATAATAATAATATGTATATATATATGTAATGTAATGTATAATAACCAACCAATATATATCTACCATGTAATATATAATAATAATAATATATATATATATGTATATGTATATGTATAATATGTATATATATATATATATATTTATATGTATATGTATATTTATATGTATATGTATATGTATATGTATATGTATATGTATATGTATATGTATATGTATATGTATATGTATATATATATAGATATATATATAAATATAGCATACATACATACATATATATATATATATATATATATATATATATATATATATATATATATATATATATATAATATATACTATATATATATATATATATATATATATATATATATATATATATAAGTGGAAATGGTTTAAATTATTTGTTTTAAATTATGGTTTAAACCATGGTTTAAACAGATATAAACAATGGTTTAAACCATAAAAAACCATGCATAAAATATTTATAAAATGTATTTAATAGTTTTTTTTAGCATGTTGATATGGGTTTTCTCAATTTTTCAATCGAAGAGTAACTGAAAGGCAATAAAAAATTTTCTGCTGATTTTATATTATTGTGAGAATGATTATATATATATATATATATATATATATATATATATATATATATATATATATATATATATATATATATATATATATATATATATATATATAAATATATTTTTTTTATATATATATATATATATAAATTTAACATGTTTAAAACATGATTCTTGTTTCGAGCTCTTGAGGATTTCATTTTCTACCCATCGATGCCACATTTCAAAAGATTATAATAAAACTCATTTGTAGAGTGTGTGGCCACAGCATCAACCAAGCTAGAAGGCAATGACTGTAAACTAAGTGATGTTTATATTTGGAAAAATATGAATATGGAGCTAGAACAGCTTAATCCACCACTCAACAGACAAGATTTAAAACAAAAGTAAAAAGGAGGTATCATCAGGCAGTAACAGAAGCTCACTTATTGGCATATATTTTTAACCCCAGATCACAGTACTTCCAGAGGATGAGTATTCAAAAGCAGTGGAATTTATGGAATAAAATTAAGGGCAAATTCTCCTCCATTTCATAAAAGTTACCTATTTGATGAGTCTCTGTTGTCAGCAGTGACTCCTTCATCTTGGTACAGATCTCTCAAAAAAAAATTAGATGAGAAGGTCATATATAAAATAATAAGCATATTGTCAGCAACTTAATTTCATGAAGTGCTTATTTAATGATATTTTCAGTTTCGAGTTTTATTGATATATCTCTCTCTCTCTCTCTCTCTCTCTCTCTCTCTCTCTCTCTCTCTCTCTCTCTCTCTCTCTCTCTCTCTCTCTATATATATATATATATATATATATATATATATATATATATATATATATATATATATATATATATATATATATATATATATATATATATATATATATATATATATATATATATATATATATATATATATATACATATATATATATATATATATATATATATATATATATATATATATATATATATATATATATATATATATATATATATATATATATATATATATATATATATATATATATATATATATTCCTCGTATATAAATATAAAGGTAAATAAGAATTCATTAGTATATCATTATAGGTTAATTTGAATAAACTTTTTTTTGTTTTTTTTTTTTTTTTTTTTAATATTAAAGTAAAACCTTTTTTCAGATAGAGTTTATATATTATAATATACCCTCTTATTTTTACTTATGAGTTTATGTAAAACTCAAAAATAATAATAATTTTATACCAGTTTACATTTATCAAGAAAATTTGAAATTTAAGAATCTAAAGAAATTTATTAAGGAATTTTAAAATATGTGTTAGCATATGTGTATAACAGTTTCCAGTAGTGATTTTTGCCTTTAAAATCTATTAAAACCAATAAAAACCACATTAAAACCATCAAAATAGCATAAAACCCCCCAAAAACAAAAACCATTGGTTTATTTGGTTTTATTTAAAAAAAAAAAATGTTTTTTTTTTTTTAAACATGGTTTTTTTCCAACCCTATATATATATATATATATATATATATATATATATATATATATATATACATGTACATATATATATATATATATAT
>JABUQX010024654.1:0-44623 GCA_015478945.1 Trachelipus rathkii | reverse complement strand
ATTTATTTATGGTATAACTACCAGATTATCTCTTTTTTTATTCTAAGGTATGACATTTGGTGTAGAAGCATTTGATATTCGAAATGCTGTTGTGCATATGTTGCTCATCTTTTACTTTGAAGCCTGAGAATTATAGTAAGGGTGTACAGAACATACTCACAAGGTGCCGGGATAACGTTTGCCTCACAATAACGATAAAATATTGTAATTTCTATTACAATCACAGTATTCCAAAATTATATAAACTTGACAAATAATTTACTAGATTTTAAAGAGTCTAATCTAGTTAAATATTCCAGACAGAGATGACCTATTGACTATATCATGAATGAGGTTTATTTAAATACATTTGTTTAAAAAACCACATAAGTTAAAGACTAACACAAGAAATTTTAGCATATTTTAAACACCCCAATAACAAACAGCAAATTCTTACTTGTGTGTGAAATATACACACAAGAGAGTGAGCCAAATATTCTATTAGAGATTGATTAAACTTTGTGCTTGAGAGCTCCGCCTAAAAGGTTATGATAGTACGTATGGTGTTATTTTCTGTGGATACTATGGATTTTATTTCATATAAAACAAATATATTAAAAAATCATTAATATAGATAGACAAATAATCAACTTTCGGCATATGTACTATGAAAATTGCTCTTTCAATAATATCATTGTACATCATTTTGTATGGAAGCTAAAACAGAATTGTGTATAGATATATCTTATAGTATACTACTTATCTGCAATACAAAATCAGCTTTTGTCAGAAATTTTTTTTATCACTACAATATCTGAAACCTATATATTTATATTATGACAATAACATATAATATCCTAACCTTTCAATTACACTAAAAGCATTACATTACTTACATTACATTCACATTCTCAACCATGACATTATACATGCTAGTACTTTACATGCAATCGATAATAGATTAAAGTTAATAACTATTAAGTTTTTACAGGTAGATTTATATTATATATATATATATATATAATATATATATATATATATTAATATATATTATAATTATTAATATATATATATAATTATATATTTATTTATATATATATATATATATATAATATATGTATACTAATTATGTTGTTATTACAATAATATATAATATATATTAAAATATATATTATATTTATATTATATTAATTATATATTATATATATATATATATATATATATATATATATATTATATAATATATATATATTAATATATTATTTAATTATATTAATATATATATATTATAATATATATTATTATAATAATATTATATATATATATATATATATATATACTATACTGTAATATATATATATATATCTATATATATATATTAATTTATATATCTATATATATATTATTATATATATATATATATATTATTATAATATTATAAATAATTATATACATATAATATATTATATATTAATTATATTATTAATAATATATATATAGTATATATAATATATATATTTATCTATTATTAATATTAATATATATATATTATATCATATATAGTATATAATAATATATTATATATGATGACCATGACATCCGAATAATATTCAGTATGCACTAGTAACTTAGAAATAATAACTTATACCTAAGTAGAATATAATCAATATACTTTATTGAGATTTCAGTAATGATATTTCGTCAACGAAGAGACGTTAGAAAGAAGAATGTATTTTAGTAGTACGTGAGAGTTAGATAGATGATGAGAGAGAGACGGATAAATTATAATAGTCAAAATGAAGTCTTCGAGTTCAAAAAAGTGCAAACGAATCTGGCAACCTTCATATTGAAAACACATAAATTGACTTTGATCCGCTTCCAAAAAGTTGGTTATTTTCCAATCGATTAACAGAGTATAATTCAATTTTTGACGACTAATTGGAGAATAATATCATTATTGATTTTTTTATAATCCTTTTCAGGGCGGTTCGAGCAACGGAGGCACGTGAGGGTGAATGAAGTCCCCCCCGTCGTACCCCGGTAGGCCAAGTAGGCCGAGAAACGCCGACTCTATCCATCGTTCATGTTTACCCGTGGTGTGATAATAATATCTCATAGTTGTTAAAAAAAAAATTCACAACAATTTGGAACAAAACTCTGCGTGCTCCACATTCGATAGGGAATCTTCCGAATTCTAATAAAACTAATTTTTTAACATTTTTATAATTTAAATTTTTAAAAGCGTTATTTTTTTATTTTTTTTTTAATTTCCGCTGTAAAATGTCTCCTGATTAATAAAAATGATATTTTAAATGTGAATAGATGTTATAGAATATTTAAACTTAGGTCCAACATCATTGAAACTTTAGCTTCGTAGATGTCATTATATATATTAATATAATTATATATATATATTTATATATATAATATCTATATATTAATATATAGTATATATATATATATTATATTCTTATTATATATTATAATTATATATATATTTCTAATATATTATATATATATATTATATATATTATAATTATATTATATTATATATATTTATAAAATATTAATAATTATATATTATATATATTATTTATATATAATTAATGTTAATATTGTGATTAAATAATTATAATTAACGCCTAATCAACTTAAAGAGGAAGCTCCAGTGTATAAAAAATCAAAAATTTATAGGTAGCCTCTAATGATACATAAATAGATGTTTTAGGGCGAAAAAATGTAACATTTTTTTTTCCTAACCTAGACTAACCATACCTACTAAATAGTACTCAATAGTACTGATCAGCAGTAAAAAAAAAAATTATTTCGCCCCTAGAAACATCTATTTGTATCATAGATGCTACCTTTGTGAAAATTTTTTTTTTGATCCGACCGTCCCGTTCCGTGTGGGCGTTAAGTACTTTTTGTCCTATATATATATATAGTATTATATATATATATATATATTATATATATATATATTATATATTATAATATTATAATATATATATAGTTGCCATTTTTGGTTACTACATAATATTGTAATTATTATATATCATTAGTTTTTAATATTCATATTATATATATAATTTCGATCACTCCAGAAATGACTAAAGACGCAGGCTTCTGAAATTGAGGTGGGAGACTTAAAATCAGTCATCCAGGAAACACATGAAGAGAAAGAAATTTCCCAAGAGCAGAGGTGGCAGGAAAGAAGAAGCACCGCAGCGACTAGCCTTGGAGTTACAATATCAACACAACAATCACTCATGATATTACAGATAAGTCACAGCTACCTTGTTTATACGTAATGGCGACGTAAAGGTGGAGGTACGTACGAGTGATAAGTTCCCTCTGACACCTGTATGCCTTAGCTCGTTACACTATAGAAAAAGAGATAAATGCACCAACATCGTGCTCCAAAGTAGCGGGTCAAGTGAAACTGGTTAAGTTAGGAACGTATTAAGTTTTAATATTATATACTTTATATGGCCTTAATGATTTGACTCTAATCTAAAAACCGAGTGATAAACTAAGAGCCCCTCAGTAGAATATGAGAGCAGCTACTTCATATAATAGAGTGACGGTGATAGGCACTTGTATGCTGGAGTATAATTAGAGAAGAAGGAAAAAAAAGTCTCGCAGTCTAACAGAACTCCCATAGATTTATTTGGAGTCACACCTTTAAAGCACCGTTGTGATGTGATAGGTTTCCAAACCATTTTTTATTCTTTATGTTTTATATATGTCAATAAATGTTTATATTGTCAACAGAAGAGACGGGAGAACGTCGTATAAAGAGATAGGAAAGTTAGAAGGCGTCCCAGATTAGGAGAGTTTGTATAAGATATGGGGTTTATTAAAGAATTTGAATTTTCTTCGGTTGCGAACGACCCACCCGGAATTTTTATCAAGATACAGCTAGAATAGATCGGAAAGATTAAGACGAGAGACAATTCTAGAATAGTAAAAGAGGGAGCAGAATTGAAATGAGCTGAAGAATGAAGGGTCGAGTTAACGGCATATGAGTGGATAGAATTAGATGTGGTGCAGGGAGAAGATCATTAATGGAAGTAGAATTCAAAGTAGGAGATAAGTAACGAACCTACCTGAGGAAATCACACACTTATTGAACAAGAAAAAGGAAGAAGGTCGCCCATCAATAAACAGGCCGATATTGAGGCGATTTGAAGGAAATAGACATAGTTAAAGCAAAGAGAAGGAATGAAACCCCAAGGAGGGAGTCATTGGAGAGCAGTAACGCGTATGCCATATACCCGGTCCAAATTGCTTTTGGATATGTAAGCTTCCAACCCGCAAGTATCTCCCCGTGTTCTAAGGGCGGATGTAAAACCATAAACAGTAAGATAGGAAAGTATTAATTTTCGCCAAGTTAATGATTCAGAGTATATCGAGCCCGAAAAGCCATCTTGGCGATCGGAAATAAGTGAATGAGATTATCCAGATAGAATTAAGAAATGAGAGTTGGGCGATAGTTTAGTTAGATAGGATCAGGGCGGCTCCTCTATTTTTCGGAATAGTTTGGAATGTCGTGCTTTCAATAATTACTGAGAAAGTTGTTAAGTATTGAGGCATATAAGAGATATTGTTTTAACTAGGGGAGGGGCCACACGGAAGCACCTCCTATCAAACACCGGGAGGAATGCTCCAATCCGGCCCCGCTTCTCTTAACGTTCGGTAAGTTTTAGGAGCCCATATGCACCTGAATCAAATGTAATCACAGGCAATAAAGGCATAGGACACCTGAGAAGAGAAGGAGGAGGAGTAGTGAATGCAGAATCGTCCAGGGTTGAAGTTAGAGGAAAAATAGGAGACCGAGTGAATGCCTTTTCAGTAGGCATAATTAGCACAGAGGCCATCAGATGATACGAGGAGGAAAGGGCAGATTTACAGAAGTTGTTATTAGAGATGTTTTGCCAAGAGGCCAGAAGATTTGTTAGTAGGAGAACCAAGGGGTTAGCGCACTTTCGTTTGTGAAAGTCGCTTGTCGTCGAAGAGTATATCTGCAACGATTTGTAGTGAAAAGATAAACTAGCCAATAGTGGCTAGAAGAAACGAGATTTATTTATCACTCCCGATACGTATCACACTGTCTCTAGCCTGATGGCCAGGAATAAGCACGAATCGAACCATGGTTATATAGAGGAGAGAAATAGATTTATGTCGAAGAAGTATTAATATAACCTGACTCATTTACCCATTCAACCATTACAGCTTACCGACCTATTACCTATGAGAAGTCGTATAGTGTGGAAAACTATAGGTCTGTGAGATATAAGTTATAGATTTAAAGGGCAATGTTTGATTCATATGGTAATCTTTTGGGGGTACTTAAGTTAGTGTGAAAAGAATTTATTATATGTAGGAATGAACTGCACATAGGTAGGTAGAGATTGTGTGGTGTGAAGAAAGGTAGTAAAATGAGCGAATACAATGAAGTAACATAAATATTGAGATGGTGTTGTCATGGTTGAGAAGGATGGTATGATAAGACGGTTGTATTAAACGGAGTATAGGGTGTAAGTGTGCTGTGAATCGATCGCTGGGAGAATACAGAAGAAAAAGGGAACTGAGTTACGTATATTAGAATGCTGAAGGAGAGGATAATGCGAGTTTTAGACAGAGGCGAGAAGAAAGATGCTTGCAGGAATGAATGGCGGGTTTTTTGTGAGATGGTTTGATTGTGCCCATCTAGGTTTAAAGGGATGAATCTAATTGAAACGAGATTCTACACAGTGAGAGGGTCCGTCCCAATATCCCGTGAAGCCCTAGGATGGATTTTTACTTGACTGTGACGAGTTTCTCGCTTAAGGTATAATAAGGGGTGCGTAAAAGCTGGGCTTTATATTTTCTGATTGCGTCATATTCTTCTACTACTTTTTCAGTTATCACCTACCTCACAGATATTACACCCCAATTGGGTGAAAGAAATGAGTAGGTGATATAATATATATATATATATATATATATATATATATATATATAATATAATCTATATCTATATATATATTATATATAAATACTATATAATATATTATATTATATATATTATATATATATATATATTATCTATATATTAATATATATATTATATTATATTATAATATATCAGTGGCGAGGCGTGGCATTTTCCAGCAGTCATCGCTACATCCGCCGGTTCCTATGACATTATATTATATAATATATATATATTATATATATCTATATATATATATATATATATATTATATATATATATTATATAATATATTATATATAATATATAATATTTATATAATATATATATATATTTTATATATATATATTATATATCTATATATATAATATTATAATGATTTCTATTATATATATATTAACACTTATATATACAACCTTCCTGTGGCATAAACTATTCTCAATAAAATTTAACAACTTATGCTGAAAGAATGCTTTCCTATACAAAGATGGATGCTTCATCTTAACTTTTCTTTGTTTATGTATCACTCTTGGTATACTCGTACTGCATCCGTGCTCTAACTTATGAGAATTTATTGGTCTCCGTATTATTCAAAGATGTTTAAAAAATTGGAGAATTGTATCATGTTCCGTGTGAGAAATCGCTTTTTCTACTGAAAAACATTCCTAATCATCCTTCAGCCTCCTCATATGCTCTTACCATCAAACCGCAGCTAAATACATCCTTGTTGCTCACTACTTTGAACATCTTCTTAGCATATCTAAGTCTTTCTTTTAAATAAGTGGCCACAAACTTGTGACAGAAGTATATCTCTAAATTGATTGGCTAACATTAGCTATTATACAGTTTAACTTATTATACTTCTTTTGCTCTTGTAATACAAACATTGCGATTTTCTTTAGCCCAGATCTTTATTTAGTTATTATTATCGCATTATCACATAGATTAGCTACTTTACATTACTGCTTATAATTACACCTAATCTTTTTCTTGGTCTACATACTCAGCCAATCCCCCTTCATATCGCAGTTAAAACTTTATTTGAGAACCTAGGTGAAGAACCTTATAAATTTTATTCTTAAAATCATCTTTGCAGCATTGTCATATCTGCCCACACCAAAGATAGTTTTATAAGATCATTTTGAATTTTATAACAATCCTTCATTTTTTTCTAACATGTGGTGTGACACTTTTATGGTATCATCCATGCAAACTTTCAGAACTTTGCTTTAGTCCATGGACTAAACTCACTTATATAGGTAATACTGTATTGACCACAGTCAACAAGACACCAGCTCTTGGCCCCTGTGGTGACACACACACTCCTTATAGGCCTTTTCCAATGATACTTAATTGCCTAATTTAGTTGTAAACACACTAGTTTTTTATTCCACAATCCTCTTTAATCAACAATTCTTGAACACGTCTTGAACCTAATGTTCTACACCACTAGTCCTTCTATCTATAAATACTACAACACATTACGACTCGTATTGGTAAATTTCTGACCAACATCCTTATAATCTGCTCTTAATTTTCAAATTATTTCTCATCTAACACTCCATCCTGACCTACTGTCGTTTTTTTCTTGGCACTTTGATCTGGGCCTAGATGGTGACAGCGAGGGCACCTTGCGTGCGATCTCTACCGCTACTATACTAAAATTTGGAATGACTACTTTTGACTCTGTGATGCTTCCTTCGCAACTAAGTGGGTAGAGCTGCTAAATCGTTGACGGGTGATTAGCAGGTTTTCATTCCTTCTTCGACTATAATCTTTCTCTCCTCATTCAAATCCATGGTTAGAATCTACGTGCATTGTTCTCATAGGAACTATTCGGCTAGAGACACGCGCGTATCGAGAGTAGAAAAAATTCTCGTTCTCCTGTTACTCTGCTAATTTTCACTCAGCTAGAATCGTTGCAGGGGATACTCTTCGACGAGGCAAGCGGGCTTCCTCAATCAGCGCAAAGTGGCTAATCCTCCTTGGATGCTCCTATCTAACAGATATTTTCTGGCTCTTAGACCAAAAACTCTCTAACAATTGTCTGTAATCTCTTTTGCCCCTCTTATTTCGATCTGATTGGCTTCTGTCAAGTACTCTCCAACTAAAAAGGTTCAATCTCTTCGGCCTCCAATTTTTCCTCTAAACTCAACCTGACGATTCTGGCATTCCTCTTTCTCCTCTGTCTCCTCCCAGGTGTCTTATGTCTTTACCTGTGATAACATTTGATCGGGTACACGGGCTTCCTGAGATCTATGAACGTTTGGAAGGCGGGTGGCCGGATGGCATTCTTCCAGAGTTTGAGAGGAATGCTGCTTAGTGCTGTAACCTTGCCACTGTTCAAACTATATATTCTATGGTCTTAATACTAGACACATTTCCCTCAGTGTTGGAAGCACGCGACATGTCCAACCTATTCCTAAAAAAGGAAGCCGCTCTGATCCTTTAACTATTCGCCCTATAGCTCTCATTGTTATTCTCAATCTTAAGATCTTGTGAAACACACTTTTAATCTCACTTCTTAGGGCAATCTGGAAGTCTAAATGTTCGCTCTCTTTCCGATCACCAGTTAGGCTTTGGGCGTTCAAGGTCGGCGATATACTTTCGTACTCTAAACCGATTATATGGTTTTCCGCTCTTAAGGAACTACGGGGAGACTTGCGTGGGTGCGCTCTTGCCATATACAAAGCATTTGACCGGGGTAAATGGCACGAGTCACTGCTACTCCAAGGCACCTCCTTCTGTGTTTACTCCTTCTCTTTGCTTACGTATGTCCTAAGCTTTCTTAATCATGTCGCCTCACACTATCAGAGTGTGGTTGATGAGAGCGACTTCTTCTTTTTCTAGTCAATAGTGGTGGTTCTCAGGGTTCTGCCATATCTCCTACTTTATTAATTATTCTACTTTCTCTATTAATGATCATTTCTCACCTGCACATATCTAACTCTATCCACCTCTTATGCCGATGACATCGAACCCTTCACCTCTTCAACTCATTTCAAAATCTGTCCTTCTTTTACTTCTAGAATTGCATCTCGTCTTCAATCGTTTCGATTCTATTCTCGTGATCTGGATGAATTTCCGGGTTGGGTCGTCTCCACCTTGTGAAAATTATATTCTTTAAAAACTCAACTCTACAAATCTCCCTCTCTAAAACCTTCTACACTTTTCCTATATCTTTCGACTGTTCTCGGTGTCTCTTCTGTTGCAATGATAAACATCCGGCTTCGGCCCTTAACAATAAAGAAAAAACTGTCCTGGAAACTATGACATCACACGGTTGCTAGCGGTGGCTTTCGAAAGAACACTGGAGTTCTTGGTTTAGACTGCGAGACTTTTTTTCCCTCTTCTCAAGTTACTCCAGCTATAGCAAGGGTCTCATCCGCCTTGTATGGAGTAATGTTACTCATATCCTTTGAGGGGCTTCTGGTTTCCCCGGCTTTTGGAACAGGGTCGAGTCAAAAGCCAATAGGCTTATAAATGGCTGTCCTGTACTTTTTCCAGTTCATTGACCCTCTATCTTTGCGAGACGGTTCCATGTATGGTACTATTCATACTTTTCTCTATTTTCTAGGGGGTGACACGACGGCAGGTGCTGGAGGGACTTACCAACCGTAGTACACAGTTACGGAGCCTCGTAGCCAAGGGGTGCTGTGTGACCCACTCGAGTTTTGTGTTGATATTGGTAACTCAGGCTAGTTCGCTGCGGTGTTCCTTCTTTCCTGGCACCTCTGTTCTGTGGAAAATCACTCTTCCATCTTCTGTGTTAACTGCTGAATTTAATCTCACTCACTTTAAAGCTGCGTCTGTTTCTCATCTGCGTAATTTGCGCTAGCAGGGATGAAACTTTGGTGTGCAACACCACCTCCTGAATAGGGCTCTGCCCGTGAGTGTGGTGAACAATAAACAAAAAAAAATGTAGCCAACTTACCACCTATTATACCACATTGCAATAACTTTTCATCAGCCTTATGTGGGAGACTTATAAAAGTATATATATATATATATATATATATTTATAATATTTATACTATATAATATATATATATATATATAATATAATTATATATTATTAATATATATTTTGAGTTATATTATATTATATATATAGAGAGAAGAGAGAGTATAGAGAGAGAGAGGCCGAAGTAGTTTTTTTTTTAAGGTTAGATATAGGAAACAGGAGAATAACAAATTAATAATAATAATTAAAAGAACACATTGATATAAATTTCAAATAATATATCATATTAATAATAATAATAATTGGATAATAATTCATGAAATAATAATATCACAATATAATATGAGAATATAATATATTTAAGGTTATTTTTCAAAGTAGTTTCCATTCGAATAATTATCAGTTTTCTTTCAAGGAAACGAATTCTTTGCTCTCTAAATATTTTTAAGCTTGTTTCGTTAATATTGCGTACTTTATAGAATATAATTATGTATTTTAAGTAAGAACTTTAATTGACTTTTATTTTTTCAGATAATGTAAAAATTATTTATTATTGTCGCTTTCACTGATTCTAATATAATTTATGAATTTATAATTTCTTTAATAACTTACTATATTTAACAGAAGTCCGAAGTTGAACGAAATTTTAAGTATTTATGCTTTAATATGAGAAACAAATTCGCTCAAAAAAGTTCTTCAGCGACAAATTTATAGATGAGCTAGCCATGTTATATCATTAAAACATTTTTGGCGCAATTTGATTGGCGTGGAGATGTGAACATTATATATAATAATACTGATAATATGCTCGCAATTGATCCGACAAATTTACAGATTACTGGGCTGTAATATTAATAAAATTCTTGTAATTGATCCGCTTTTTAAGCGCATATTATATTAATACGTTTATATATACTATATATAATATATTATAATTATATATTATAGTAAAATATATTGTTTTATGTATTATATAATACATATATATATATATTATCATTAATATATATATCTATAATATATTATATTTATTTATAATTATATATATTAATATATATGAATTTAAAATATAATGAAATTTGAAAATAGAATTGATTTATTTTATTATTATCTCATCTGTCAAGATCATCGCCGCATCAAATAGTGCTGGACGCTTTCGACCCACTGATAATTATATAATATTATTAATAATTATTATTTATATATATATATATATTATATTATATATTAATATATTTATATATATATATATATATATATATATATTATATATAATATATTATAATAAATTTATAATCTATTGTAGTCTCTCCTCTCTATCGATCTTTCTTATTACTTCAAAGGTTTTTCGCTATTAAAAAATTTCATCCTTCTTGGCATTAAGTATTTTTCTTAACGCAACCTTTCCGTGTACTTCCACTTCCTTTTAATACTCTCAAATCTTTCTTTTCTCTCGTGTATAAATTGGACTCAAGCTTTAAACTGCCTATCCTTGCTTGCTAATGTTCGATCTTAAACTGAGTGCATACGTACGTTATCGCTTCACTTCTCATTTTACAGCCTACTTTGTGATCAATTTATTTCGTCTTTGTGTCAAGCCTACGCATAAAAGTGCAATATTTTCTGTGAGTTTAAGTTTGTGGCATTTTTTTCCCTTCCTCAAAGTGTTTGTCTATTTCAGCACCTATGGGTTTTGTGCTTTGTTGTGCTATATTGTGCTTTTTGCTTTGCTGCTTGTTGAATAAAAGTTTTAAACCACCTCTTTACGTTATCCAAGTGGCCCTCAAACGAGCTATATATAATATATATAATTTATATAATATAATTATATATATATATATTATATATATATAATAAATATATATATTATATATTATATATATTATATTATATTTATATATATATATATATATTATATATATATATATATTATAATATATATCATATATATATAATTGGACAACCTCTAGAAGAGCCACAATCATATATCTCAAATGATGGAACTTTGCTTTTCAGGAAGAAGGCATGGTGACTGGATAATCTGGCAAAATTATTTACAATGGGAGAGCCCGAAATCATAATCTCGAAAACTAAAAAAGTCCTAACAGCGAAAGGAATACATTTTATGGAATCCTGGTAAAAATTTTGGTTCCGAAAATGTAAAAAAAAATATAAAATTTAAAGAAAAATTACATAAAAATGTCTATCTTTTTTTGGGGGGGTGCTGGGACATAGTTAAATATAATATATAATATTATATATTTATAATCTATATAGTATATATATAAATATATATAATTATATATATAGTTAATTTGTAAAATATTGATATGTGAATTATAGGGGGCTCAGAGCCGATGGGAAACAGGGGGGACGTTTTCCTATAACCCCCGTAGGGGAGGGGCGGAAAACCCCCGCGACCCCAATATACAAAGAGCGGGGGTTTCCGAGACCTCTCCCCGGTAGGGGGGGATTTAGTCACTACCTCTAGTAGTTCCTCGAGGTACACCGAGAGACTTCACGCACTGCATCGAGTGCGGTATTACCCTTGGGGTATTCTTTAGTTAAAAAAAAGATATACAAAATTTAATAGATGTCCTATTTTATTTAACAAGTACAATAAAAGGTCTCCTAAATAGGCCTCTAATATATTACTATAATTATTGTACATAATTTTTTTTTATTCTTTTTATATTTTTATTAGTACACGAAATTAGTCGACTATCAAGAATTTGTACGAAGGATTCCCGCAAAATGTTGATTCCTTTTTCGCTGTAGCGAGTATTGGATGTTTGAGATAGTAAATTTTTTTTTTTTTTTTTATTTTTTTTTTTACATTTTCCGCAACCTAGAAATTGGACAGCAAATGCCAGCAATGGTATTTCCTTATGTTCCATGGTAGCTGTTAGTAAGTGTGTTGAGATATGGATTTGTAGGCTGCTTCTAGTAGGTCTGAACTCTGATTATATATATATATATTTATATATATATTATAATATATATTAATATAGAGAGTATATATATATATAGTAGATATATATAGTATATAAGATATAATATTAAGTATATAATATATATAATATATATATAGTATATATATATATATATATATTAATATATATATATAATATATATATATATATATATATATAGAGTATTTATATATATTAAGAGTATATTATATATATTATTATAGTATATATATATAGATATATAATAATTAATATTTATATAATATATATATATATATATGTGTGTATATATTAATATATATATATATTATATCATTATTTATATATATATAATATTATATATATATATAATATATATGTCTCGGAGAAGGTATCGTGATCGCCCTAAATGACCTATCTTTCGGCGAAAATATATGAATAGTATGGGTGCATAGAATGTCAGAGGAATAAATGTTGAGAAGAAGAGGAGAGAGGTGATGGATGTATTTTGAAAGGGCAAATTTGATTTGTTCGCTGTGACTGAAACATGAAAGGAAACGGTGAAAATGAGTGATGTGGAAAGGAATGATAGGGGGAGAAGAGTTGCAGTTCTGATGAGTCACTTGTGGTACAGAGATATGACAAACTTTGCGAGTGTGAGTACTAGAATTCTAATTCTAATTTGCCACTACCGTGGCTCAATCGGTAGAGCGACAGAGTTTTATGGCAAGGGCGCGGGTTCGATTCCTAGTCCGGATCCTATGTAGAATTTACCTAGAGAAGTTCCCCTCCTAGAATAGGGCTACACCCGTGAGGTGTGAACTATAAAAACTGTTAATTACGGAGAAATAACTCCAGCCAAAATATACTGATACTTTTTGATACCAATACCTAGATACTAGAATATTGAAGTCATAAAAAAAAATCTCTTAATTAATAACACATTATAAATAAAAATTAAAACATTATAATTTTATTATTAAATTTTTTTAATTTTATTAAAATAATTTAAATAAAAAATCTTGCTTTATTGTAATATAATAATACAACTTTAAATAATAAGGGTAACTATTCCATTTTTGTTATATATATATATATATATATATATATATATATATATATATATTATATACTATATATATTATATATATATATATATAGTATAGTATATATATATATATATATATATATATTATATATAATAATATATATTATATATAATATATATATTTATTAATATATATATAATATATAATATATATATATAATATATATAGTATATAGTATATATATACGGTATATATATATATATAATATATATATATATTATAATATTATATATTATGCGACAAAGTCTATTTATTGACCTCTTTTTACTGTACTCGTTACCCCCCAAAAAAATTAGTACAGGGTATCTCTATGCACCATAAATAGATAATCTAGTTTAGGGATTTGTTAATTTAGGTTATATATATATTATACATATATATATATATTATATAGGTATATATATATATATATATTATTATAAATATTATATATATATTTATATACTATATATATATTATATAATAATATTATAGGTATATAGTATATATAATGCTAAATTATAATATATGGTATATTATATACTAATATATATATATATTTATATATATAATATATTATATATATCTTATTATTTATAGTATATATATAATATTATATATATATATTATATTTATATATAGGCCAGGTTCTGGATTATCCGTCATATGTATCTTAAAACTATTAATGCTACAGTAAAATGGAATACAATTTTCGAATCGGCGTAAAACGTTAGCATGGAAGTATAATTAATGTATAAAATGAGTAATAGTATACAATTAATATGTTCGTGTTAAATGATAAAAATTCTATCAAAAAATAGGCAATCTCTAAAACAATTCATTATAAGGGGTATAATTTGTACGAGGGTCTTTTAAGGCGGGGTTATATTAAATAGCAAAAACTTTTCTCGTAGCCAAAAAATTAAATATATATATATATATTATATATATATATATATATATATATTATATATATATATAGTATATATTTATATATATAATATATAATATAGGTATTCTTATTTATGCGGCACACTAGGGGGCTCGAGCGAACGGGGGTAGGGGGGAATGTTTTCCATCCCGTAGGGGGGCGGAGGCACCGCCGCGACAACCCAATACAAAGAGGGGGGTTTCGGGAGACCCTCCCGGAGGGGGGAAATGATCCACTACCCGTAGTTCCCGGAGAGGCCGAGACCCGACTACCGCATCGGGGCGGTATGATGGAGGGAGCTTGAGGGTATCTCTTTAGTTTAATACACCCCTTTTTTAAAGGCAAAGTAGGTTTACTGTTTAATTAAAATAAGTTTTAAAATTACTCTCTATCATATTATTAACTTTTATATTAAATCGCTATTTTTTATTTTTGTTTAAAAGTTTACAGGATAACTCTTTAGCGCCAAGCTGATTCCAAAATTGTTAGTTCCGTGGTTTTAACTGTAGCATTAATAGTTTTTTAGATACATTTGTCAGCTATTTTACAGCAGGGGACATAATATATATAATATATATATATATATATATAGTACTCGTCAATTACTATTATATTTTATTATATTGAATATATATAATAGTATATTAATATAATATGTATTATATATATATAGATATTATAAAAAATAATAAATAGATATAATAATAAAGGACACACCCTTTTCTTGGTCAGTTTTTTGAATTTTTTGTTTTTGTTTTTTTTTAATATATTGCTAACTATATGATACCAAAATGAATTTCAGTGGTAAACGGACATGAATCAAAAGTTCGAAGTATTTTTAAAATAATTTTTAAAATCAATTTTTGTTAAATATTGTTTTTAAAAAATGAAATATCTCGAAAAGTACGAACTTACAGAAAACCAATTACATATTTGGAATCAGCGTATAAAACTATTAATAAAAATGTAAATAATAGAATAATAAAAAAACATTTATTTTTCATAAATTATATTTTTAAAGTATGGACACTGTACTAGAAAAACCAATTCATATTTGGAATCAGCGTATAAAGTTTTATTAAAATATTAAAAAATAAAAATAAAAAAAAAAAATTAGGGGGCTCGAGGCGCGACGGGGACAGAGGGGGGATGAAGTCCTCCCATACACCGTAGGGGAGGGGCGGAGGAACCCTGCGACACCTAAATACCAAAGAGCGGGGTTCCGGATGACCCTGCCCCGGAGGGGGGGGAAATGTCCTACCCTCTGTTCCCAATACTATCTAGTTAAGAAAAAAACAAAAAAATTAAAAGTTACGGATCCGTAAAACGTACGGTCCTATTATTTTTTTAATCATGTCCGTTACAACTGAAATTCATTGTTGTATCATAAAATAGCAGCATATATTAAAAAAAAAAACAAAAAAAACATTCAAAAAGCTGACCATTGTGTAAAACAGAAAAGGCATATATATATAATATATATATATATAATTCATATATATATTATATATATATAATCGTATATATATATATATATATATAGTATATATATATATACGTATATATAGTATTATATATATATATATATAGATATATATTCAGTATACTAATTGATTATACACTTGGGTAGGAGAGTTTATATTATATATATATATATATATATATATATATTATATATAGTAGTATATATATATTATATAATATAGTATATATATTCTATAATATATATATATATATAATAGATATTATATATATATATATAGATATATATATATAAACGAAACGTTCGAAACACTTTATTTTAATAATTATAAAACGTACCTATTTATTTGTATGGAAAAGCTTGATATATTATTTTATATATTTAGCAAATAGACTTAAAGATTTAATTTTAAAGTACATTTCAAATGACGTCATTTTCTTAGGCCTACCAGGCTATTAGAGTGTTTAAAATAAAACTTGTGGTTTTATGGATAGAGTTTTAAATCTTTTATTTAATATAAATAATACAATTACTCGATTATGCATTATTTCAATTATTATAAGTATAAAAGCTTAAAATACCACTTAAACAAAAGTTCATATAAATTAAACATTCAAACATCAGACACATCGTTACAAAGATTTCAAACAAACTGACCACAACTTGTCGTACTTTTTCACATATTTCGTGGCAAATTTACGAGAGCTGAACGAAAGTTTTTCATATTATTTTCGATTATAGGTTAAGACTGGAAGCCGACCCTTCATTATAAACTTGATAAAAAAATGAACCTCATTCGTTTTACGTCCGTAGCTACATTTTACTATCTATGAATCAGAGTAGAACGAAGAATTTCTAAATGAATTTAATTATTATTATAGCTGTTATATTTGTGGTTTGTTTTTCTTTTAATTTATGAAGAAACATAGCTTCTTTTCTTATTTTCAATTTTATATAAAATTTTAATAATTTAGTATACTATTTTACCATATATTCTTATATTTAAAACTTAAAAAATATTGGGATAGGACTTACTCCCCTGCCTACCCTATGTATACGTCCCTGATATATATTATATATATATATATAATATAAGGTATATAAATATATAAAATAATACTAATATATATATATAATATATATATATATATATATTTATATAATTTGTAAAGGTATTACAGGCAGGCAATGTAGGGGGTTCGAGCCGAAGGAGGGGGACAAGAGGGGGGACGTTTTCCATTACACCATAGGGGAGGGGCGGAGGAACCGTCCGACAACCAAATACCAAAGAGCAGGGTTCCGGAGACCCCTCACCGGAGGGGGGAAAATAGTCCTACCTACTGTCATTCTCACGGAAGGCGCGAGAAGCCCCCCGACTAACTGCATGCTCTACGGTTTACTTTGAGGTACTCTTTAGTTAAATATATATAGGATATTATAACATATAGTATATACTATAATAGTGGGTGGTACTAATATAATATTGACGTATATAGATTAGGTGTGTGATAATATATTATATTTAATATTATTTTATATCTGAATAGATACCAATCATAACAAATAATAATACATATTCACCCATATATATATATTATACTATATTATTAAATTTATATATATACAAATTACTTTACACTCTGGTAGGTTAATATTGTAATATAAATTGGGGATTGGATTGGAAGGAATATGAATCTCACTGTAGACATGCTACTTAAGAAAGGACTATTAATATAATTTACTTTACTGTACTAGTGACGGGAATAAAAAGAGAATGATGCTGGTCTACAACACTTTTTATGAAACCACTAGGTGCGCTGCTAGATAATAAATTACAAGTACGAGGTACGCGCAAACAAAAAGAATAAATGTTAGAAAGTAATTTTAAGAGAACATATGTTCCTATGGAATTCACGAAGTGTTTCCAAATACTATGCGTTGGAGCGAGAACGCAGATGATGAAAATACTGTATTTTAGTTGAGTTTGGAAGCTACAGTGAGTGAGTCGTGTTACGCGCTCCGCGCTTATGTTGAGCCTATACTGTGAATGCTTATGTTTTGTGAATGCACTCCGTGCATCTATTTGTAATATATGAAATCGTCATTATTGCTATTAAGCTACAAGTGATTTTCTACCGATATTATTTGAAAAGTCTAATCTCAATTATTTATTGTTTTTACATTATGCAGTAACTGTGCCTATTTTAGAAAGTGATTTTATGCTTAAAAATCTTTCTTTATATTTTATTCCATTTCACGTTGAAGAGTGAAATGTGGCATCTCCCATGAACTATTTTATATTCTTGTCACTCGTCTGATTAAGTTATTGTCCACGAAGAAACTTTGTATGTATCACAGGTAACAATTTATGATAAGAAATATTACTGCACTCCAATATTTATGTTTGACAGCCTCACATATTTTTAAAGGCTCTTGCTCACTCACTCAATAATTGCTCAACGATTCTTATATTTGATTACTATTATTTCTACGTTTTAAGAAGTTATGAACTTTGAAGATTACTCTAAGTGAATATATTTTAGCATTAAGATACTACAAGATTATTCTAAATAAGGAATTTATTATTTTAAATGAAAGACCAGATTGTCCATTGAAACTTTTATTTGCATACGTATTAGAATAAATTTATATTTAAGACATTTGTGAATATCATTTTAAAAGGAGATATTTAATTGATGAATATTTATTGATGCTAAGTTTAGTCTGAAAACTTTATGAATTCTGGAAACGAGTATCATTTTCTCCTGAATACGTCTACTCCTTCTGTTGTACTATTATTCATATAGCAACACATTCTCTTATGTTTAATCTGAAAAATAAAGATAATGCTAGTCGAAATTTTACCTTTTTTTGATTTTATGTTCCAAAAAGAATCATTTAAAGCAAAATAAAAATAATATATGATGATACCATGTCTAATACAAACTTCAATCATACAGCGGAAAGAATGGTCTTACTGTAACTAGGACTACAGAATTACTTATATATATATATATAAGTTTATAAAAAAAATCTGGCCCGGAATGACGTATTGGATCCTGTGGGAAGAACAGTTATTTAATTTTTTTATGCGTATGCTGGTGGCCGTACTGAATTTTGAAATCCGTCATTTAGATTTTCTTCAAGAGAATATTTCAACTATCAACATAATTTTTCTTCATTGGAAGTCAAGAAAATTACTTCAACGATTTTACAATCATTTTTTTTTTCATGCAGCATCGATTTTCTCCTAGAAGAAAGGATGAACAAATTATGGTATTTAAGCCTATTAGGTACATGTATGTAATTTTCGAATAAAGGATTGGAGGTAACAAATTACATTTATTTATTATATAGTATTGTAAAATAGTTTTTCTATTTATTATATAAATTTTATATTCATATAAAATACTTTAATATAGCCTATTGCGTATATTAAATTCCCGCAATTCTTATTGGCTCCGGCACCATTTAAGCTGTGACATCATTTACTGTAAAGAGCTAGCCTCTAAACAACTTCATTTCTTTATCATATGTTGATAGAATAACTTTCATAATTTATTTCAAATAAAATTTTTTGTTATTAAAAAAGTCTCTTATTGTTGTCTTATTGAGCTTCAATTTATTAAATATCGCTCTGACACAAATTCTTCAAATATTTTATTTTACTATATAAAGAAAACGAAGACTTTTGTTAAGAATATTTTATATATAGTATATCCATTATTTTAATTGTGTCTTCTATATATTCAAAGAATAATAATTATATAAAATTATTATTTTCTTTTTGTTTGTTTATATATAATATAATACTATATTATATATATACAGTGGCGGCTCTAGACTTTGCAAGGGTGCTGCTTTATATACACATATATTATAGTATATATATATATATATATATATAATATATGTTATGTATTTTTTTTATAATATTATATCGCTGTATAAAATAAAATTTATAATATATATAATATACTATATATTATATATATATAATATACATGCGATATAGACCAGGCTCAAGAAGATCATTTTCCATTGATCAGGTAAACCGAGAATTAGTACAGTTGAAAACAAACAATTATTTGATTTCTTCTAAAATTTTAGTGCGGAAAAAAGGTAAACACGAAAAGGAAAAAAGAAAAAAAATCCAAAATCAATATTCTGGATAATACATTTTTTGGATCCTTGTAAAATTTTATATTAGAAAAGCTAAAAAAAAAATAAATAAACAAAAAAAATGGCTATTTTTTTTGGGTGGAACTTCGAGCCAGCTGGGGACCATAGCAATATATATATATTATATATATAACCTTAATAATATATATAATAAATATATATAATATATATATATAATATATTATATAAATATATAATTATTTGTAAAGTATTACACGCAATGTAGGGGGCTGAGCCTACGGGGAACACAGGGGGGACGTTTCCATACCCCGTAGGAGAGGGCGAGGAAAACCCCACACGCGCAAAACTAAAGAAGAGTTCCGGGGAGGAAGGAAAAAAACCCCTCCCCCGGAGCTAAGTAGAAGTAGTCCTACCCCGTAGTTCGCCGGAAGCCGAAACCCGAATCCTGCATCAGTGAGGTATACTGGGTATTCCTATTAGTTAAAAAAAACCAAAACAAAAATTTAATAAAAAGTTCATATTTAACGAGTAAGTATTAAAAGGTTCTCAAAATAGCTTCTATAATTATTAACACATAATTTTTTTTTTTTTTTTTTTTTTACAATTTCTTAACTAAATTTTACCAGGATTCCAAAAATGTATTCCTTTCCCTGTAGCTATTTTTTAATATGAATTATTTTTTTATTTTTTATTTATTTTTTTTTTACATTTTCCGCACTAAAATTAGACAGCATTCAACCATATATTCCTTGTCCCCGTTTAGATAAGCTTGTAGTTTTTGAGATTTATGGGTATATGGCTCTTCTAGAGGCTGACATATATATATAATTAATAATATATATTATATATATAGATATAATAATTATATATATATATATATATATTATAATATATATATATATTATATATATATTATATATATAATATATATTATATATATAGCTATATATATAATATAATATATAGTAAATATATATATATATAATATATATAAACTATATATATAGTATATATCAGATAATATATATATAATTTACATTAAAGCAATTAAAATGTTTTGAAAAACGATCAGTAAAATTGCTGCCCGATGAGATCGAAACCTAAAGAGGATAAATGTGAAGTTCAAAAAAGAAAAAAATATCAGCAGAAACGAATTCAACTTTTTTCCAGCCTTATCCTTATTAAGCTACGATCACGAGTACACATCTCCTCTCGGTTTACATAATAAAAATATAGGTTATAGAGCTATTTGGGAACAAAAGATTTTGAAGTTCCCAATTTTCTATGGAATAAATGTTCGACAGAAAAATTATAATATATATATATATTATATAATATATAATATAATTATATATATATATATATATATATTATATATATATTATATATATATATATATAATATATAATAATATAAATATAAGAAGAGAGAGAGAGAGATTACAAGAAATAACAAATTTAACTCTTTAGTAGTTGTGGCTTACTTCTGAAATTTTTTGGGGGCTGCAGTTCCGCAGTGCCTTGACGAGCCGCCATGGTATATATATAGTTATATATTTATATAATATATATAATATAATATATATATATATAATATATATATATATAATATATAAATATATATATATATATATATATATATATATGATATATATTAATATATTTTACCATCTCACAAGTAGGCTTCGCCCTGTCAGTTGGACCAGCATCTTTATTTTGTGCCCAGAAACTCTTGATTCTGACTCTCTAGTAAAACTATTTCTCGGCCAATGGGTTATCCTAGTCCTTGAGTTATACACCAGGTTAGGTTTTCACATTCTTCAGTGGAAATAGCATTCGTCCTCCATTTGGCCTCCGGAAAACTCCCTTCTCCCAGACTCTCAGAATATCATGCTTCTAGGCGCATAAGATGTCCAATGCTATCCAGGAGCTAACAAGCTAGAAAAGTGAAGGGCCGTTGCTAGCCCGTTCGCCCTATAATATTAGATATAGTTATTAACATAAGAGTTCCCTGCTCTAGTATCAGACGAAGAGTTCTTACCTTCATATGACAGATGTCGCTATATCCAAACTCGTCTGCCAGATTATTTAGTTGCATTGTGTTTAACTTTTATAATCTAAAGTTAATTCTTATATATATATATATATATATATAATATATATGTATATTATATATATAATATATAATATATATATATTAATATATATAATATATATATATATATATATATATATACACAAAAGGTGGCACCGTTAATGAGAAAGTTAACGTCGTTAATTTTAATCGTTAACAAAAAATATTAACGCCGTTAATCATTAAAGCGTTTATCGGTAAAAGAATGTAGCGGAAGTTAACGTAATCGTAACGTTAACCGTCTTCACAATTTATTTAGGAATAGTAATATTTTAATTTGCTTTTATTATTATAATATCCCAACAATATTAATAATGATATTAAGCTTACTCAGACAAATTACTTAGCTTGAACCTTATAGGCAAAGCTTTGCCGCTTTGCCAAGAATACTTCCAAAGCGAAATACCTTATAATTAAAACTCAATACCGGGTGTCCGTAAAATGTCCCAATTTCAATGCTTTATTATAACAGCATAATATACAATTATCCATATCAATACATACAACCAAAGGCAAGAAAGAGAGATTATCACTTGCCCAGAACGAGTTCCTAGTAGGTCGACAAACGCGCAATGCGCGCATTCCAGATGTAGTCTTCTCTAGTGCGTGCGCCAAATACTGACAATGGCGAGTCCCTAGCGTAAAGCTTTCTGTGTCCTACAATTTGCTTAAGTGTGAATCTGTAATTACGATTCAACGTGTGTATCGTTTACGGTTCCAATGTGATCCTCCATGAGGCAAAAAACATTCGCCGATGGTATAGCAATTTGCAAACAAATGATGTCTTTGTAAAGGCAAAAGTACAGAACGGCCCAAAGTGACTGTACGATGTGGACCGTATCAGGCCTCGTTCCTTAATAAGTCCTAAGAAATCCTTCTGGAGAGCAAGTCACAAAAAGCTGAAGGTGCAAAAACACGGTTTGAAGGTGTGTAAGGAAACGTTTGCACATTGCTGCATACCGTTGCAGTTGTACATGCTTTAAAGGCCCGACGACTATCTCTACGTTACCTTTGCCTGTGCGAGTGCTAGGCAAGACAATGAACCTTCTAGATCGTGTAGGTTTAGCGATGAGTCCACCTTTCATCCAGCGGTAAGGTGAATGCCCATATTGTTCGTAATCTGGGGTCTGAAAATCCGCATGAACTTGTAGAACACGAAAGTGATTCCCCAAGGTTAACTTTTTCTGCGCCAAATCCCGACGCCAGTCTACGGACCTTCTTTTTCGCAGAAGCAACTTAACAGGGGTCGCCTATCTCGATATGTTACAACCAGAATGCTCTTCCACAATTATTAGAGGGATCAAGCGGTAAACTTTATACGGCAGCAGATGGAGCCCCTAAACATTGGAGTCAAATAGTGGTGCGAGCGTGGGTGAACGACTTACTCCCAGAATTGTTGGGTTGGCATTAATGGTCCAGACGACAGACTCTATATAGCTGCCCCCCCGTCCCCGGACTTAACGCCATGCGATTTCTTCCTATGGGCGCCCAATTATACGCAGAGTTGAAAAGCAGAATTGAACACATGCCGTTCCTTCCATTACTCCGGATCGGTTAACCAATTTTGGAGGAATTGGATTATCGGCTTGAAATGTAATCCCTAAAACGAAGGGGGCACATATTAAACATATGTAGGAAAAAACTCTGTTCAATGACCTTCCTTTAGAGTATATATTGCTGTATTTTGTAATATGACGCTGTATATAATAAAGCATGAAAACTGGACATTCTTTTACGGACACCATACTTATATATTGTAAAAAAATAGGATATACCAACTTTAATTTTAAAAACAAAATATGTATATTTTTTTATAATATATCAACCCTTATGAGGCCTAGTTCTTATATTTCCACTATTCGCAAAAGAAGCAATTCAAGTAAACTAACGAACAGAAAGTAGATGGACTCATGTTGAACGGGCAACAGTCCACTATCTCTTTTCTTCAGCGAAACCAATAAGAAATGAGAATACAGAAAAAAAAACGTCAAACTTTTCTAAAACGGATAATAACCGGTAAGAATAAAACATATTATAGCCATTGAGAAGCTTTAGGAATTTGAAAAAAAAAGTTGTTATCGAAATGAATCTAATACAATTAAAATCTGATAAGAAAAATATTTTATTAACTCGATTAAATTAAAACGATTAACGGATGTAGGGAAAAAATTTTAACTCGTTAATAGCCGTTACCTCTTTTCGAAATTAACGAAAAGCGAAAAGTTAACTTAAAAAAAATTAACGAGTAATTAACGGATTAACACTTTAACGCGTAAATGCCCACCTTTATAATATATATATATATATATATATATATATATATATATAATATATATATAATATATATATATATATATATATATATATATAATAATATATATTATATATTTCTACTGTCCATTGCATAAGGCACAGGCAACATTAGGTGTACATTTGCATCGACTCAAAAATATTATGAGTACAAGTTTGCATGTCTGAATTTCATAAATGACTCATCTAAAATCTGTTTCCAATGCAAATTCTAGAAGACGAAAAGTATAGTTGTTGCTGTGCTTCTGACGAAGAAAACAGTAGTAGTTAGTTCCTGTGTATCAGGAAGAAGAAAGAAGATTCTGTTTCCAAGTGCCTACAATACAGCAAGAAATATTTCTGTCGCTGACCTCTGCTTATTTTATGAGTAGTAGATGAGTAGAGAAAGAGAGAGAGAACGCTAGTGTGTAATCCTTGTTTTTTTTTTTTTTGAGCATCTGTGGAGCATACCTGTCACAAGGAGTGTATGAAGGTGTGGATGTAAAAAAAAAAAAAAAAAAAATCTTGACAAATATTTATGCACGTTAAAGGATAGTGGCAAACCCCTTTAAAAACGATATATTACCACATATCGTGAATTTATTGTCCATTTATATATATATAATATAACCGTATAATATATTATAATATATATATATATATATATATTATATATATATATATATATATATATATATATATTATATTATATATATATATATAATATATAGCTATATATATTTTTTTTTTTTCTAGATAATACTTTTAGGGAATATTACAGAAAAGAATTTTCCTCTGATCTGCCACAATACATCAAATAAAGCTACACAACCAACTCTTTCTTATAACTCAAAGAAAATACAAGTCTTTTTCTTTTTCCTGATGCAAAGGACAAAAATTTTTTCAGCCCCTTTTTTGGGGGGGGGCCCTTGGGGTTTTATATATATATATATATAGTATATATATATACATATATATATATATATATATATATATATATATATATATATATATATATATTTTATTTTTATTTATAATATTATATAATATTTATTTATAAATATTTTTGTTAAATATATATAATAGTATATAACCGGTATATATATATATTTCTTTTAATTATTAAGATATTATCTATTAATAATTATTATAATTATAAACTTAAGATTCACGGAGGCTAATTCCCCTTTTCGAAGTTGCATCATATTTATTCATCATGTATTACAGTTGTGTAAGTTTTTCTGTATATTCACAAATTGTCTTTTCTGTAAAAAAAAAAAAAAAAATAAAAAAAAAAAAAATTTTTTTTTTTTTTTTACTGTTTTAAATTTGTTTATTTTACTTCTAAAGTTTTTTTAAATGCCCTCAGATACTGAGGAAGTTATTGTGTCCCACGTTGATAACACTAATGAATCTTCTCCTGCTGAGGTGGTAGAACACGCATCTGAAGATACTGTGCAAATTTCCCTTTCTTCTGAGTCTTCCGAACGAACTGAAATCATGTCTAGGCCCACTCTTAACATTGATCATCTCACCCATACACGTCCAAATATCCCTATATTGGTCGGATTTGTGGATATGTGGATAATATTTGGAAAGGACCCGATCTGGGGATATGGTTGAAGGCCATAGATCTCTATTTTGAAGACGAAGGAATCAGCTCCGATGTGGAGAAACTTAGAGCCTATTCTCGCTTTCTGAATATGAAGGAAGGCAATGTATAGCTTCTTATTCAATCAACCCCCGAGTTGTTGCAAGCCACGAGCTACTCACAGTTTAAAACTGACCTGTCTTTATGTTTGAACCCCTTTAATTCTAAGTGCTCTTTCGAAGCTTTCCAGGATTTTGTAAATATGAGGTGGAACTCGAATCATTCACTCCCAGAATATCTTACAGCATCTCAGAATGCTCTGCAGACATTTTTAGACTCCTCCTCCTTCCTTCACGGCGTTGAATTCACTTCTGAGCAACGCAGATTGCTCCTTTTTTCTTCCCTATACGCCAATGCGAAGCCTCAATTTCAACATATCATAAACGAAGAGTTCAATATATCCAATTTAATTCCTAAGCAAATGCAGGCTTATCTTAAAAAGAGCCAAGTGATTAACAGCGGCTGAGTCGCTTCTTCTTCAAATAAAAACTCATCATTTAATGCTTCTATTCCTGTTTATACTACGCAGACTGAGAAAAACCAGGTTAGTCAGTCCTTCCATCAGGCTCATTCTGTTAAAAGTCAGCCTAAAAATTCCTCTTTTTCATATGCAAAATCGCAATTTCCCACTCAAATATACAAATACACGAAGTAATGTATTCTGTGAACGATGCAAAAGACATGGGCACCCCACTTCCCAGTGCATCTTCAGTCCCTTTTGCTCTCTTTGTTACACCAAACACCCCCGTGGTTCTCAAAGAAACTGTGTAAATACTGTCTGGGATCCTTTTTCACCGCAAGGTTTAAATAGAATTAAGATTATAACTCCTCATGAACGAGAGAAACATTCTCGTAATCAGAACAATTTTAGTTCAAATTCATCTTTCACAAAAGGTGCGAACTAAGGTTTTCATAGAAGCCAAAATGCTCATAGAAAGCAAACCCATATAAATTATTGTCAAAATATGACAGATTCCTATCCTAAGCCTCCCAAATATCATAATAAAATGTAAAAAATGCCTACATATTCAAGTAGAAATGCTATGCAAAATGACAGAAATAGAATAGTTCAAAATCGTTCTCCGAATTCTTTTGAATATGACGAAGGTAATAGCATGTCTCAAGTTAATTTTTTGGACCCAAAATACATTTCTTATCCAAATAAATATAATAAAAATGTCAATTATGGATCATGTGAAGATGATTTTCACAGATATAATTCTTTTTCTCCGCATTCCGCAGACAGAATTAGCAATCCAAAACGGCTCTATGTGCAAAATTTCCGCCATAATCCCGATTCTCGCTACGCGAATCAGTCGCATGAGCAGTCTTTTAACCATAAAAATTTTCAATGAGGGTCACAAATCCGAGACCTCCGGATGTCGTGCTCTGTCCCATAGAGGTTCACATCGTGAATAATAACATTAAAAATCCACTTTCTTCTAATATTTGTAGAATAGATGAAAATCCTTTAACACGTTGACTGCCATGTCAACAATAATTGTTGACAGTGATTTCCAAAATGTGCCACGTCAACAATAATTGTTGACGGGTTTTTTTCAGTGGTAGGCCATGTCTTCAATATTTTGCGACGTTCTATCTAATATTACATGCTGTTGAACATCGTTGGCACACGGTGAACATTTTTGCTTAAGGTCCTTGGCCCTCCAGAATTTTTTTTTTTTTTTTTTTTAATACATATAAGAGTAAAATTGGAATGAAAACTTCTAAATCAGTGATCATTCGTTACTGAAATTGATAAAAAAAAACTATATACATGTTATTTGAAGATAAAAAATGAAAAAATACAAAATACGGGATCATTCAATAACAACTTGGTAGAACCAAGTAGGAGTTTTCTTTGGACAATAATCTAGCATGCCCTGGTAACGTCACAGCTTCAAGTACTCAGCATGGCAAGGCCTACCTACCTACAATCATCAGAATATCACACCCGAGTCAGGTGATAACTATCTTCTAGCGATCACATTCCTTACAATAAACTGAACAACCTGATGGTGAAGGGCTGCCTGCCTACCCGTAGGTTTCACACCACTACGTCCAAGGAGGGGGAGGGGTCTGAGCCCCCAAAAACCTGGAAAAGACTTAGAAGGTTGAAATTTGAGTGAGTAGAGAGAAGAGAATGACTGAAATAGAATAATGAGTTTACAGTAAGTGCCCGAGCAAATGACCGGAGTTGAGCTGAGGACGGACCAGACTGAATTTGCTTCAGTCACATATTGAGCCAACTGAGGTGTGTTATATATATGTTTCATAGGACACAGATTCCGAATTTGGGGGCTTCAAAAACCCAAATGAGTTTGAGGTCCCCCTTGATAGGGTCCCAGCTGAAAAAAAAAAGAAGAAAGTAGCAAACGAAGAATGGCAAAAGAAAAGTAGGAAGGAAAAAAAAGGAAGAGGAGGAGAATCTCAGATGACGAGCAAATGGATCGGAGCCGGTGCTGTTCAGGAGTAGAAGA
Organism: Trachelipus rathkii; assembly: GCA_015478945.1. Taxonomy (NCBI): domain Eukaryota; kingdom Metazoa; phylum Arthropoda; class Malacostraca; order Isopoda; family Trachelipodidae; genus Trachelipus; species Trachelipus rathkii. Next base: position 15,554 of record JABUQX010024654.1, on the reverse strand, counting down.
AAGCATTAGATGTGCTTTTTGAGAAAGATGAGGAAAGAAAAATTAAATCTCTTGTCTGAGCAAAAGGAGTCATTGGAGGTATCGGTACAGGCACCGGAGTGGGGCCAGTGTGGTGCCGGTGTGGTGCCGGTGCGGGGCTGGTGCGGGGCCGGTGCAGTGCCGAATTAGTATACATGTAGTTAGCACCATAATATTGATATCCATTTTATATTTTCAGTGATGTAGACCATGAATAACATAAGGTATATGATGTCAACAAATATTGTTGACATGGCACACAAATATACTAAAAATTAAAAATTAACAAACAACATAAAAAGTAACTTTATTCTAACACCTAGAACCTATTTTTATTACCAAACATGTTCCTTATTGTTTTTTTCATTTGTTAAATTTAAAAAAATGAATTAAAAATAAGGAACATCAAGTAAAAAACATTGTCAACATATATTGTTGACATGGCACCCTGAAGGTACTCAAAAAAGAAAAAGAAAAAAAAAGAAAGATTTCCTCAAAAACTATTACGATTTGAACACTAAAATTAACACCAAACCTATTATTTTACTTCTCACATTGTGAAAAATAACATTAAAAATCCACTTTCTTCTAATATTTGTAGAATAGATGAAAATCCTTTAATAGGTAAGAGTTACTTTTTGAAGGTCAAACTGACTGTGGAATATAAGTTTATGCACGAAATAACGGCGTACTTAAATTCAGGTTCGTCTGTAAGTTTGATCAGACAGGAAGTAGTAGATAGGTTAAGAGAAATATACCCTTTAGAATTAAGAGAGACTAATATAGTACTTAAGTCCATTTCTGGAAATGTAATACCTAATTTTGGCAGGGTTAAAATACAAATGCTGCTAAACAATCAATTGTTTAACATATTTTTAATAGTCGTGAACAAGCAGTGCACTTTCAATAGCTCTATGTTATTAGGTTCTGATGTTCTTTCTAGTCTCCCAATCTCACTCGATCTCCGCAATGAATGCATATCTATGCAAGGTAAAAATGGTTACGTTAAGATACCCCTCCACGTTTATGATCCACTCATTAGTGATCTAAAGCCCAATTTTGATTCTTCTTCTATAGATAAATCGTCTTCTGAAATCGGTAAATCGAATGCCGAGTTTATCAATCCTCATACACAAATGAATCATATAGATTTTGAAAGTGACACATTCACACATGAAATATCAATTTTCGATGATGAAATTTATGAGTTGTCGCTTCCCGAAACTGTGAAGTTCGAAGCATTTTCCAGTTATGTGTTGTCCGTAAATGCTAAATCCAAAGCTGGTACTTGTCCTCCCGATCACATCTATTTAGTGTCCGAAAGAAATACTATATCTAATCTCATTTTCGCTAACGTTCTTAGCGCGGTAAACGAAGGCACAGTCCTCGTGAAATGCATAAATTTCAGCCCTTCTCCTATTGTTCTTGATAAGAATGTTGTAGTTACGAAAGCAAATTCCCTTTCTCTTCGTAGCATAGATTCAACTGTAAACAAGGTTGAATGTTCTGAAGGTCTATCCGACACACAATTACGTGAGGCATACAAAGAAATTTTGTTGTCAAAGTCAAAGAAAGAATCTGATCTTGTTGTGTTACAAGATACTTCACAGATGGACCAGATACTTGATTTTCTTATAGCAAATAAGGAAGTGATAGCACTAGGCAATGATAAAGTAGATGTCTGCCCTTTGGGCGAGTTCAAGTTGGAGCTTACTCCCGATGCTCCAAGATACATTTATACCTCTAACTTTCTTCTACCCCACAAGTATCAACAGAACATTGATGACTGGATCGATGAATGTTTGGTAAAAGGTTACATTGAACATTTACTCTCCTCATAATTCTCCTTTATTAGTTATTCCCAGTAGGAACAGTTTAAAGCCAAAGGTTATTTTGGATTTTAGAAAGCTTAACAAGCATGTTATTCCTTTGAAAACGCCCCTCCCACACGTAGAAAGTACGATTTCCAAGTTGGGTAATTCTCGAGTTTTTACAAGTCACGATCTTCTTTCAAATCCACATGGCATAGGTGTCGCCGAAGAAAGCCGATCCTATCTTGCTTTCTCTTCTCAGAGAGGCCATTATCAATATAAATTGCTTTCAGTTGGTGTGAAAAATGCATCCAACGTGTGCAGTCGTGTCATGGAGACAGCTTTGTCACATCTTCTTGGCATACATACTCTGGACGGTCAAGGTTGGGGTTCTTCACTGCTAGAGGAACTACCACCATCCACACTAGTACATTCTTGCAGAATACGTAATTGTTCCTCCTGCCGACAAACTTCCCTTTTAATTCTATTACTTTCTTGTTCATTCCTTTATGTGAATACTTTTTATAGAATTTTTTTATAAACATTACTCATATACCATTGCCTACCTTTTTCTCTCTCTGAGCTTTAAGAAAATCTCTATCTTCTTCATTTGATATTTTCATTGCGTTTGCATGTGCAATATTCAAATTAAATCCATGAAGCTTTCTTTAAAGATAATCTCTTTTCAATTTGTATTTGACTTCTTCTTGATTTTAATTTTAAAAGTATCTGTATTGTATATAACTGTCTAATTTGGTTAAAATCCTGTTTGCCTTCAGTGGGTAACTTGCTCTATCAAGAATCATATATTTCAGAAAATTATATGTGAAGCCTCCTTACTGATTTCTTATGTGTCAGCAAAACAGACGACGTAATACATCGCCAATTGATGGAAGTTTATCTACAGGTCATGATTCCTGATATTTGCCCAATAAGCCAAACTTGTGTATCCGATCTTGTTTGACGTGATTGAGACATTCTACATAAGAAATTTAAATAATTATGACACGGCAAGCATGTAAATTTCGACACAACCAACACCTATAACGTCTACAGCACAACTGACAACCCGCTATAGTTTACTCAGCCACGCGCAACTTTCTTTGCGCATGTGTCAACATTAAATGTTATTTTTTTTACTTCAAATTTTAAATAGAGTATATTTACGGTAAACGTCACATCTTAAAACGTTCAGAATGATATATTTCTTAATTTTGATTTTTGATTGTATTCTACTATCCTCTCTTGTGTTGTACTCCATGTCTCTGCTCGATATAGTAAAATCGGTGTTAAACACACCTTCAAATATCACCCTTTTCACCTCCACACTCGTGTCTATCTTTCAGTATGGGATACACTGCTCTTACTGCTCCCCCATACTGAGCTATCCTACTTGTGATCTCTTGTACATTTCCCCCCTCTCTTCCAAATACTCCACCAAAATACTTACATTTCTCCACCATCTTTATCTCAGTCCCCTCCACCTCTATTCTCAACTCTCTCCCTCCTTCTCTAACTGACCGACCATGATCTCCGTCGTTTTTCTGTGGTTTATAGTCGATGCTTGGCCTCTACTTCAGGCCTGTGGCAAAACTTTCACTACCTATCTCAACCTGTCTCCCTCTTCGCTCCAGCATGCCAAATCATCCGCATAAGCCAAAATATCACCGTCCAAATCTCCGATATCTTCTCTCAACTTCTTTATCACTATCCAGATATGATACAAAACAAAATTGGTGACAACCATCACGTTTCCTTGTTTAACCCCTGTTCTCACGCGAACCATTCCTTATTCGCAAATCTGTCTACATTACATTTACTTCCTGTACAAACTCTCCAGAGCGAGTCCTCTCAACTTTCTACCCACTGCATATCCTCTCTCCAGCCACTCTCCACAGTCTCTCTCTAGGTAGCTACTGATCGAAAGCTTTTTCAGATCTATGAAAGCTATATATGCTGGTTTGTTAAATTCCCATACCTTTCCAACGTAATTCTCAGAGCAACAAGAGATCCGTCATGCTTCTATTCTTTCCTATATCCGTAGATGCTTTTTCCCCCACCTTGCTTTACTACTATCCTCAACCTTTTCTAAAAAATTCTCTCATATGTTTTTGATGGTTCAACAAGGAAAATCCCCTGTAGTTTTTACAGTCTCTTGTCTCCCCTTCCCTTATATATTGGCACTATAACCGACTTTCCCCATCTTCTGCGTACTTCACTCTCGTTCCAAAACCCTTTAAACAAGTTTCAAAAATTTCTTTCTTCATTTGAGCCGATCCCTCTTTTTACAAAATATATAGGTAACCATTTTTTCCAGTCCTTTACTGTCCTTAATCTCTTTCAGAAAGCCACCTCTAATTCTTCCATAGTTATTCTCCTCCCCATCTTCACCTTCCTTCTCTCCTCTACCATTCTCTTTCTACATTTATTTTCCCTGTTCATTCTTATTAAGCAATTCCTTGAAGTGCTCCATCCTCCTGTTTGTGTCTACTGATCTCACCAAAATTTCTCCCTTGCTTATCCTGATGTTGCACACTTCCCTGTTGAATCCTCTATAATATGATTTTGCAGTCTAAAAATCTTCTTCCTTTCTGAACTCTCATCTTCCATCATTTCTTCTGCCTCTCTCTTTGCAGACCTTCTTTTCACTCTCTCTGCTTCATTCTGCTTCCACATACTTAGCCCTTGTTTGTACAGTTCTATTTTTCAGCCACCTTTTCAACAATACTGTTTTCCTATTTATTGCCTCCTTCACTTCGTCAGTCCACCACTGTGTGTCTTTTTTTTCATTCCTCCTACCCATCTTTTGCTTAGGGTCTCCCTGTTATGCACCTTTCTTATCGCTTCTGTAAAACTCGCACATCTCTCCTACTCCTTCTAATGGTTCTAAGTCCTCACTTATTTTTCTAATATATTCCTTTTCTTGTCCCACACTCCTTCAGTGATTCGCCCTTTGACACATTTCTCTTTTCTTACTCTGTAGCTTTTCGTTTACCTCATCACCAGCTCGTCACCAACAAATCTAGACGATCCATTGTTACTCCAGGTATTACTTTGACAGTGGCGTATCCAGAAATTTTTTTTTGGGGGTGGCCAGACAAACATATAACTTTTATATATAAGTATAATAATATATATATATATATTAAATAAAGATAGTTGATAATGAGTTGAAATTTATATATAATATATATATATATTATAAGTTATATATATAATAATATATACCGAAACGGGGTAATCGCCAACGTGGCTATTCGGACCACTGGGCATTCGGTTAGGGCTCAAAATACCTAATACCGATGCTAAAATATATCTTTAAATAGATTGTAAATAGTGTTTATTCTTAGTATTAATTTTTATGAATACGCTAGATATATCCCGTGTAGTAGATTTTGATTTTTTTTTTTTTTTTTCTGAGCCCACTATAAAATCGGGTAAATATTAGGCTTAATTGCCAAGAATCATACAGGTCAAAATGAAATTTTACTATCTATGTATTGGTATCTCGTATATTGATATATACTTAAAAGTAGTTCATATAATCTTAATCAAATCTTTGAGTCATTCAGGCAAGAGAAAATATTTTATTATTAAAATTGTAAACACCGGGCATTTGGTTCCAGTTTAAAAATTTGCGTTGTGGCAATTCGTCCATAGTTAGAAATTCTTCATTAAATTAAATTTTTAATACTCTTTTACAAAAAGATGTCCGAATATAATGGTGAAGAATTTTACACTTTTTACAGTCAAAATTTGTAGGTAAAGTTTTTCCACATAGGCCTAATTAATCTTGTACAATTTTTTCAGCAAGATGTTCACACTTACGCAAAAGTAAACACGGCGGGATTTACAAAGTTACTCGATTATTATCCTATATCTCCTGTAAGCCATTTTTCATCTCTATTGATTCTTACGAAACTTAATTATGCATAAAATCGCTCGAGTTGCATTCGTTTTGTCAAACACGATTTGCGTTTTCATTTTTCAAACAGCGCAAAATCGGAAAAGAAACGCTCACCAAACCGTAAAGAATTCCTTAATTCTGTGTCAATATAGAAATAAAAAAAAATTGGCAACTCAAAAATGTTGAATTAATAACATTACAGTTTTTGTCAAACAGCGCAAAATCGTAAAAAAAAGCTCACCAAACGTAAAGAATTAATTCTGTGAATTATAGAATACAAAAGAATTAAGAAATCTTACGTTTGGTGAGCATTTTTTGTACGATTTTGCGCTGACAAAAAACGAACGGCCAAACTCGAACATTTATTAGTTTCAAACCCAATTCTTAAAAATAAATTGTAATCCATTATGTTTAAAAAAGAACCTAAAAACACTTGAGCTTTGCGTTTCATTTTTGTCAAAGCCGTTTGCGTTCATCTGACCAACCCAAGCGCAGAAATCGCTACACAAAAAACGTTCACCAAACGCAAAAATATCTCTAATTCTGTATATGCAGAATAAAAGCTAGAATAGCAACCTTACAAATTAAGGAAATTCCTTACATTAGGCGAGCCTCTTTTTTACGTTTTTGCAGTTTGACAAAACAAAATGAACGCAAACTCGGAACATTTTATTACCGTTATTCGAAACCAATCTTAAATTATATGTTTGCTACATATAAATGAAATACCATTATGTAATCTATACTGACTTATCATAGTTATCAAATAAAACACTGTAATGAGGATTCAGGGATGTGAAAATTAAAGTGGGACCGAATTGCCCCACCCCCAAAATCATGGGGCAATTCTGTCCATTGTTACTTATCGCTACATATAAGATTAAATGTTGATTTATAATACAAATAAATTATACTAATTCTACTCCTAAAAGGATAATATTAACATATAAAAAAAAAAAATTCGGAAAAAAAAAAGTCTCCATAAACCTTAGCATTTTGAGTTCCCCTGATTGGACCGAATTGCCCCGTTTTACGTATATAATAAATATATATATAATATATATATATATATATATATATACATATATATATATATATATATATATATATATATATATATATATATAAATATATATATTATATTACCGTATATATACCTATATATATATATTATAATATATATATATATATTAGTAATAATATATATAATATATATATATATATATTATATATATATATATATAGATATATATATATATATATATAATATATATATATATTGAATGGTTCATTTCATTTTCTCTTCTCCCCATCTTTTTCAGCTAAAAGTAACAAAAACAATTTAAATAAATAAAAATAACAACAACAACAAAATAATTAAATAAAGATAATAAAAAAAAATACAAATAAACATAACAATGAAAATATCAAAATAAATGAAAACAAACACACCAAAACAGCGTACATAAAAAGAATCAAATACAATAGAATTAATAAAAATAATGAAGACACGTAAATGGACAAGACAATAACATATAAATAATAATAGAAACAATAAAAATAAATGAAAAAAAAACAATAATACATAATATGAACAACTAAATAAAGGAAATACATAAAATAATGAAAAAGAATAATTTTTTGTAGACAATGTAACATACATAAATCATAACAAAAACATTAGACATAAATGAAAACAAAAACAATCACATAAATAAACTTAGAAATATACCCGGGTAAAATTTTAACGCTGTATATGTGATGAGTGGAGCCCGGAATCTACTCATTATATAGTTTTAACCCGGGAACGTTTATTTTGATTGAAATACATTTTGTTTTTTTGATATTTAGTAAGGAAAAGAGTGGAATAAAATTCTGGTTTGGACTCGGACCAACCAGAATAAGAATAGACCGTAAGATGGTGCGTCAATACCAGAATTGACGGGTGGGGAGGAATGAGATGGGTTTCATTTCATTGTTCTCTTTCTCCCCATCTTTCAGCTAGGAATTTAATGTGAGAGTGGAAAGAATAGCTTAAAACAAAAAGAAAGAAAACTATCATCTTGTTAGTGAATAACAAGGAAAAAAACAAAACAGAGAAAAAAAAAGAAAAAATTAATAAAAGAAGAAAAAAAATTTCCATTCCCAAAAAGAGTTGTCAGAGTAAAGAACAAAGAAGTAAAATAAAAACAACCAGAGTAAAGAAACGAAAGAACTTGATAATCAACGAAGAAGGACGGGAATGACCGTTTCCCTTATAAAAGGGTAATTATATATATAATTTAATGAGAAAGTAAATTTAAATGAAATTATTGAAAATAATAAAAAAAATACAAAATAGGTTAAATAGTCACAATGGAATAGGACATAACATTAAAGATAAAGTAGTAATCATTGCTTAAATTTTTTTGGATATTCAATAAAGTGCTATTACTATTTTTAAAGGTACTAGTCTGGGAGCATCTCTGATTAAGAGCTTACCAGTCTACAAGCTTACTGGTCGACAATCAACCAGAATTACCCATAAGGGTTTCCACCATTAGCAGAAAGTGACCCTGGAGTCACCCTGTTTCACCTTCAGGATTCTAGTAAATTATAGCCGGGATTGAAGCCATGCCTGGTTTCCCACAGCTATAAATAATTGTGACAAGTCAGAGTGATTTTTTGACAAACTTTCTCTAAAGTATAAATAGGCTTAAACTCAACGTACAATTCATCGTGAAAATAAGCTTTATCATAAGATACATACATTATTTATTTTATTATATTATATATTATTTATTATTATTATTATTATATTTCATATTATCATTTTAATTAAATGAAATTATGTAATTATTGTCAAACAAACGATGATAACAATTAATCTTTATTATTATTATTATTATTATTATTATTATTATTATTATTATTATTATTATTATTATCATTGTTATTATTATTATTATTATTATTATCGGTCATTGAGCCATATGATACTATTTAAAGGGAAAAGCTCAAACATAAAAAAAAACCATATACTTAAAATCAACATATACGTTACATCTAAAATAAGAGACTAAATTTCATTTCATTTTTTCGTACTTATTACCCTTCACCCCCCCCCCTCATCTTCATCCTTCATTCATCTAACCTATAACATACCAAAGTATCATACCAAAGAAAAACCCACAATCACTAAAAACATAAATTTTTTTGCACAGAAAAAAAACCAAAAACTGTATTTATAAATAAAAAGAATCAAAAGCCGTTCCATTATCTTATCAAGTATTATTTATTTATTCATCATTTATTATTATCATCTATAAATATCATAGTTTTTTTTCATATCGGATATAGATATATATGTGTATACACATATATATACATATCTCTATATATATATATATTTTATTCATCGTTCTTTTGCGCCACTTTGCGCCACTTTGTAAATAATAAATAATTTTTTTCTGATTAAAAAAAAATGAAATAAATAAGACAAATCAGGTCTTATCACCTGCAGCGAAAGTGCTAGTAAGTTAATGAAAGTAAAAAAGAGAGGTTATACCATTCAGTAAGTATTCCTATCAATATTCATACGAAGATTTAACTTGGTTATACAAAGTCCCCCCCCTTGCGAATAAAAGTAATTCAGTCATTTATTTTTAATATAAAAAATAGAAGACGTTTATGAAAGTTGTGAAAATAAGCAAGAAAATTGTTGACAGGATTGGTACCAAAAGAAACATGTCAGAATGATAAAGCGGAAGTAGAAATTGTGAAGAGAAAGAGTAAAGATTGGAAATACAAGAATAACAATATAACAAGGTAAAAAGAGCAGAGATCACTTGGCAGAGCAACGACCAAAAACAATTAAATTTCCATCTGCGCCTTTCAATTATTTTATCCCAACAGCACAAGAACAAAAAGATTGCACGACTCCGGATAACATCTATTCCCAGAGTCTTGCTCTTCTGAAGGAAAGCAGGACCTCTACCAAGCTTGAAGGTTGGTGAGTACAGCAATTTTCCTATGTGTGGGTGAAAAAACCTCCACATATTACTATATATATATTACTGAGTCTGTACGATACCAGAAAAGAGGCCCGATACCGATACTCTATTTCTATTTCTTTGGCGATACCGATACCGATACTTTAATTTAGATATAATAAATAATAATAAGATAGAGCATTTGTGCACTGCTAGGCAACTCAAGATTGCATTCCGTTTACAACAATACTTGTCATTTATATTTCATAATTTGGTTGTGCCCAATATATTTATTTTATAATTAAAATAGTACCCTTAAGGAATAATTTTACCAAATATAATATTTTAATAAACTTTATTATGTTTGTGTTATTTAAAAAATTATTCCATTTCCATTTTCGTAAGTATTAACAAAGTTGAGCTACTAGCTTTTATTTTAACATTTGATTACAATTACAAGAAGATTTTTTAACTACATACAATATAAAGAATAAAAAAAGAAAGAGAGACCTCAATTAATCAGCCGAAAGTTAAAATAAAAAAAAGCGCTATTACTCAAACATGACATAATAAAAATACTTCTAAGATAGATATCATTCAATACTCAAATTCAAAAATTCCCACAGATTGTGATGCAAAAACATTAAGTTTCACTAGTATCTGCGAGAGACTGTTCCTTTTTGAGGTGTTACAGTTTCTTACGCTACACTATAAATACGCTCCTCTCGACTGAATAAGGAGAGTGCTGAGTAAGTTATTTGCCTGCAGAGCACTGATATAATGAAAACGTGGGCCCATTTTCATGCCACCGCATGAAAGGATTCTCTTCTTTAGCAGCACTCCATGTTTATGTAGAGCCTCATTCCTCTTTCACAGACTGCAAATTTGAATATATCTTTGCTCCCTTGATGACTGTCCTCAGTTTTTACGATGATTCCTCCTGTGTTGTGGATTCCTTTGAAGCGTGAATGATGATGTCAAGCAATTCGGGCCGATGAACTTATCAAAGTCAACATATCCAAATCCTTTCGATCTTCAGAGTTTATTGCTGAAAAGCCACCATCGTCACTTTCAGTGCTGTTGCCAGGGTTGCAGATAAGGCGGCTTCAACTTCTCTGTCATCTTTTTTTTTTTTTTTTGTCAAGCGAGCAAGCTCCTCGTTATCTATTTTAATGCATGTTCTAGAAGTGTTCACCGTCGGAGTGTCATTCTTGTGGTTCAGCTAGCTTAAGGAATTCCTTATAGAACCTTTTATTCTTATTTTTTTTACAGTTGTCACCGCGCTCACGGGCAGAACCCTATCAAAGGAGTGGGTGTTGAACGCCTCAAAAAATCCATCTAACGCAAATTACGCAGATGAGCACAGACCAGGCTTTATAGTGAGGGAAAATTAAATTGAGTAGGGAACACAGATGATGGAAGAGAATTCCACAGAACAGAGTGCAGGAAAGAAGGAAAGAACACCGCAGCGAACCAGTCTGGAGTTACTTACATCAACATAAAAAACTCATGTGCCGACACAGCGCCCCTTGTGCTACGAGGCTCCCGTAAAGGTGTGGTACGCGAGTGATAGTTCCCTCGAGCACTTGCCGCTAGCGTACCTATAGAAAAGATATAAAAGCCACACAAACATCGCGCCGCAAATATAAAAGGTCAAGTGAACTAGAAATACAGGGAACAGTTTATAATCTTTGGCCTTTTGGACTCGAACCCTTATCCAAAAGCCGATGAAACCAGAGCCCCCGCCCCACTCCGGATGTCGAGCGAGTACTCCATACAAGGGCGGATGAGGACCCTGTATAGCTGGAGTAACTGAGACGAGGAAAAAAAGTCTCGCACTCTAAACAGAACTCCCAGTTCTTTGATGCCGCCCTAGAACCACTGTGATTGAGGTTTTCAAAACATTTTTTGTTTATGTTTAAGGCCAAGGATGTTTATATGTCAACAGGAGAAGACGAGAAAACCGTAGAAAGAGATAGAAAAAGTTAAGTTCTTAGAGAGAGAGAGATTTTAGAATTGCGTTTTAAAGAATTAAATTTTCACAAGCTTGAGACCGACCCAACCCTGAAATTCTATCCAGATCAGCGAGTAATAGAATCGGAAAGATTAAGACGAAGGGCAATTCTAGAGTAAAGAGGGAGCAAATTTGAAATGAGTGAAGAATGAAGGGTCAAGTTATCGACATATGAGTGGATAAGTTTAAGATGTTTTGGGCCCCCCCCAAGAGGGGGGGGGTTTTTTGAAAAGGGGGGGGGGGATCATTGAGGAAAAGCAGTAAAAAGTAGGAGATAAAAACAGAACCCTGAGGGAAAAACCACTATTGACAGAAAAAGAAGAATCGCCCCATCAACAACAAGCCAACATGAGCGATTGGAAAAAAGCTAACATAATAATCAAGAGAAGAAGGGAACCCAAAGAGGGGGCTTGGAGAGCAGTGACCGTTGCCACATCAAGGTCAAATGCTTTCGGATATGTCAAGCGCCACCACGCAAGTCTCCCCGTAGTTTGCTCGGGGGGAAAAACCATAAATCGGTTAAAATAGGAAAGTATAATGAGATTTCCAGATGATCTAAGAAGTGAGAGTTGAGAAAGTTTCAAAGATCTTAGAAAACAATACAGTGAGCAGCATAGTGCGATAGTTATGAAGGATCAGAGCGAGCATCATTTTTCGGAAAAAGGTTAGACATATGCGCGCTTCCCAACACTGAGAAAGTGGCTAGTATTGAGGCATAAAAATATAGTTGATGCAGAACGGGGTCAGCACGGAAGGACACTTCCTCCTCAAAACTAGGAAAGGAATGCCCATCCGCCCACCCGCCTTCCTAACGTTCAGAGATTTCAGGAGCAAGCACCCGATCAAATGAAATGAGAGGTAAAGGCATAGGACACCTGATAGGGAGAAGGAGGAGGAAGAGAAATACCAGAATCGTTCAGGGTATTAGAGGAAAATAGGAGCCAAAGAGATGATGCCTTTTCAGTTGAGTATTAACAACAACAATCATCAGAGCGAATAAGAGAGGAAGGATGAATTGGAGCGGTTATTAGAAATGTTTTTGGCTAGAGGCCAGAGAGATTTGTCAGGAGAACCAAGGAGAGGTCAGCGCATTTTCGTTTAATGAAAGTTCCGCTTGCTCGTCGAAGAGTATCCTGCAACGATTCTAGCTGAATGAAAAATTGGAAAGAGTGATAGAGAGAAATTTTTCCAAAAATATTGCCTGAATGGCCAGGAAACAAGCACGATCGAACCATTGATTTGAGGAGAAAAAAGTTTAGTCGAAGAAGGAATGAACATTTTCATCCCATTAACAATTACAGTTCCCACTTTGATCGGCAGAATCTGAAGCGTCTTTAAGAGTCCAAAGCAGTCACTTCAATTATAGTTAGCGTAGAAGCAACGCAATGCCCCCCCAATCGGCCCGATCAAAGTCCAGAAAAACGCATAGGGCAGATGGAGCTGTTGGAGAGGAAAGTATTAAAATTAATATATAAGTTGTGGCAGATTTACCGATAGGACGAAGGTGGTGTATTTATTAGTGGTGAAAGTGCGTGAAACATAGGTCAAGTGTGTCAAGAATCGGTGGACGATCCGGAATGTGTGTAGTAGGTTTATTCAGTTGCTCCAGATCGTTGAGAATACTGAAGAATGTTTTCCTCCCAAACTAAATCAGTACGAGAGTAACCCAACAATTCAGTTTTTTGTACATTGAATCCCTGAATAGAGGACCTCAGTGTTTGAATGAGAAGATACAGTCTCGTGAAAGTAGTAAGGTAATCAAAAAGGCATTGAAAACTGTTCTGTTTAGAAACAGTAGCAGAAGCATAAGAAATTGTAGTAGAAGAAGAAAGATTTTAAGCCACCAGAACATCGAAGTTAGGAATTCGAGATCTCGAGACGTGTTTATAGGAATGTTATATTTACATAGGCACATTCCACCCTTCAAACGGAAATTATTAAAAATAAGTCATAGTTGGATATATTAAAAGAGTTGAAGATTGAATCCTGAGAGTCTGGTCTCAGACAAGAGCATAAAATAGGTTTAGAGTTAAGAGGTAGTATTCATGGATGCAGAGTTAGAGGCAAGCCATTGATGACGTAAATCAAAAAGAAAGCCACGCCTGTGCATATCTGCTATTGCAGCTTGACAACACGCACACGCACACGCAATCAACAAAAGAAAAAAAAAACAGACAAAATCAAATAGACAAAAACCAAAGGAGAAATGAGGAACATTATCGTCCTTTAAAATCTTATTTTTATGTGATTATACCGTATTTACAAGAAATATCTAAAAAACGGGTTTTCAAGCTAGCAAGGAACAAAACAGTTCAAGAAATATAGGAAATAGCGCAAAACAAAAAAATACATTGATCAACTAAAAAAGTAGATAAAATCTGTATAAAATTATAAAAATGGTAAGACAAAATAGGTAAATTTTACGCTAAGACCAAGTTGGAAAACGCCTAATAAATCTACTCCCCAAAGCAGATCATTTGAATTTATAAATGATTACTGAAGGTACTAGAATGATTTTGGAACTAGATTTTTATTGAATTCCAGAGTGAGCTTCAATTTTTGACCGAAAAAGTTAAGAAGTATCGGAACTAAAGTATCGGCCATTTTAACCGATTACATAAAAAATAAATGAAGCCGATACTACGATACGATACCGATACCGATACTATCGGTAGCATCCCTAAAATATATATATATATTATATATATATATATATATATATATATATATATATAATATATATAGATATTATATATATAAAATATATATATATTTAAATAAATATATATATATATATATATATATATATATATAATTATATATATATATATATATATATATATATAATATATATATATACATATATATATATTATATATATATAATATATATATATATATATAATATATATATAATATAATATATATATATAATAAAGTGAAAGAACCAAATATTAAAATTTAATTAAATAGTTTGTAAAAATCTTTCCTAAATTGTTAACTTTATTCGCCGGCATGAGGATGAGGAAAATCAGAGATAACATTTTCAGTTTTTGTCATTATCATGAATTGTAAGGAAGGCAGGTCAGTAAGTCTTTCATCTCGATATATTTCTCAAGTAGGTTTTCAGAATCTTAATGTTGAAAAGCCTCTTCTTTTTACTGAAGCAGTAGACACAGGTAAAATTGCCATATTTGTAACAAATATAAATATTTGGAAATTGTGACTTGGAACAAGAAACTAGTCCCTCTATTGCTATTTTGGACGATCTGCTGTGATGCCATCTTCAACGTCCCTAAATCCCATTCTCTCTTTTACTAAATCTCCAATTACGCTTCGAATCTTCCTTGTAAAATGTACACAATCTTTATCTTTTAATATGCTCATTACACCTATTCGGTATGACAAATAAAAGAAAAATATTATTATGATTTAAAAAACCTCTCTCCTATAATGCTAATATTAAATCACCCAAAAATGGTGGCGTAATAATCTCTTGTCGGAAGTAGAATGTTGGGTCTGTATGTTTGGAACTTGTTAATTCTTGGTAAGCCAATTCATACCCAGCTCAGATACGCTTTTATATATTTTCAAAATTCTGCTGAAATTCTAATGTTTCATTTCTCTGATGGCTTCAAGTTAGTTTTAAGTTTACTATAAATAACAATGACAGCAACAAATAATAAAATTAATTTAACTTCTATGCACTTTATATTATTAACAATATGATACTGAAAAATTTTTAAGTGTCTAGAAAATTTGGGGGGGGCCATGGCCCCCCTGCCCCCCCCCGTGAGCGCCACTGACTTGTAATACTTAGCTGAGTATCTCTCT
>JABUQX010024652.1:5000-22614 GCA_015478945.1 Trachelipus rathkii | reverse complement strand
ACGATTCCAGATAGGAAATAAAAAAACAACTTGTAAAAAAATAAATTCACGAATAGTACGCTGTTTTCAAATTTATTCTCGCTGTTTCGGAAGGCCATGAAGCCGTTTACCATTTATAATGAATGAAAAAACTACCATTATTCAATGGCGAATATTCCTTACACTTTATGTTTAATATTTTTACATAATCTTCATTTGTATTATGGAATTGTATTCTTTCAGATGACCAATTTTCAAATAAATAAATAAGGAAAATTAAAATAAATAAATTACGAAATATGAAGAAGATCGTTCGTTTCTATAATAATAACTCGTGCTAAGCACGAGTAGCACGAGTGTAGGGGCACGCCTCTATATTATATATATATTATTATATATATATAATATATATACGTAATATAATATATATATAATATATAATAATATCATATATATATTATATATATAATATATATATATATAATAGTAGTATAATATATATATATATTTACATGTTGTCACACCACTCACGGGCTAGCCTATTCAAAGGAGGGGTGTTACACGCCTCAGAATCAAACAACTAACGGCAAATTACCGCAGATGAGTCGCAGACGCAGGCTTGAAGTGGGCGAGATTAAAAATTCAGCAGGAAAACACACAAGATGGAAGAGAATTCCACAGAATAAAGGTGACTGGAAGATAGGAAACACCGCAGCGAACTAGTCTGGGTTACCAATATCACACAAAACTCATGCGCAGATATATCACCTATTGTGCTACGAAGGCGTCCTAAAGGTGGTGGTACGCGAGTGATAGTTCCCTCGAGCACCTGCCACTACGGTACCTATAGAAAAGAGCATAAAGCACCAACATCGCGTCGCAAAGAATAGAGGGCAAGTGAAATGGAAAGTACGGAACAATTTATAAGCATTTTTTGCCTTTGACTCTACCCTATCTAAAAGCCGGGTGAAGCCGGAGCCCCCCCCCCCCCAGATATAAGAGCAGTATCGCATTACAAGGGCGGATGAGACCCTTGTATAGCTGGAGTAAATGAGAAGAGGAAAAAAAAGTCTTCGCAGTCTAAACAGAACTCAGTTTCTTTGAGGCCGCCCTAGGCAACCATTGTGATGTGAGGCTTTCCAAGACATTTTTTTTTATGTTAAGGCTAAGGATGTTTTAATTTGTCAACAGGAGAGACGAGAGAACGTCGAAAGAGGATAGGAAAGTTAGAAGGTGTCTTAGAGAGGGAGATTTGTAGAAGTTGGGTTTTTTAAAGAATTGAATTTCACCAAGGTTGAGACTACCCCATCCGGAAAAATCATATCCAGATCAGCGAGAAATAGATCAGAAAGATTAAGACGGGAGGGGCAATTCTAGAAGTAAAAGAGGGAGCAGAATGTGAAATGAGTTGAAAAATGAAGGATCGAATCATCGGCATATGCGTGGATAGAGTTAGGATTGTGCAGGTGAGAAGATCATTAATGAAAAGTAAGAATAAAGTAGGAGATAAGACAGAACCCTGAGAAAACATCACTATTGACAGAAAAGGAAGAGAAGTCCCCATCAACAACAGCCGATTATGAGCGATTTGAAAGAAAACTAGGACATTAGTAAGCAAAGAGAAGGAGGAAACCCAAAACAATATATATAATAATATATACTATATATATATATAATATAATATATATATAAATAATATACTACTATATATATATATAATATATATATATATATATATATATTATTATATATATATAATATATATATATATATATAATTATATATATATATGTTGTTTAATTTATTTTGCAGTTGATATTATAAATAAAAAAATCTCAGATCTTGTTGTATATCTTTTCCTTCAATCTCTGATTATGTATTATATCTTCTTCTTCTTCTTCTTCTTCTTCTTCTTCTTCTTCTTCTTCTTCTTCTTCTTCTTCTTCTTCTTCTTCTTCTTCTTCTTCTTCTTTTCTTTATCTTCTTCTCTTTCTTCTTCTTCTTCTCTTCTTCTTCTTCTTCTTCTTCTTCTTCTCTTCTTCTTTCTTCTTCTTCTTCTTCTTCTCTTCTTTCTTCTTCTTCTTCTATCTCTGATCTTGTTTTATATCTTTTTCTTCTTCTTCTTCAATCTCTGATCATGTTATGTATCCTCTTCCTCTTCTATCTCTGATATTCTTATTCTCTTTTTAATCTTAAACTACATAAATCTTCGAAATTTCTCTCACAAATCGGACTTGAATTATATAAATCCTTACAGATTTTAAATAGATTACTTTTTCATTATCTTTCCTCACACGTTTAATCCATTTAAACAATTTATATCTGGAAATTTTATTCTAGAATTGAATATTTCTATTTAATTTATTTATTTTATTTATTTTTGGGGAGTATGAAGCGTTGCAATTACATTTCAGATTCAAATTAACAAATAATACAAAAAAGTGAAGTTTAATTAAGAAACAAAAGCTGTATTGCCAGACCTTATCGAATTCTTTCGAAGTGTTTGAGCATTTTATTCAATTTCTAGAAGAAGGACATGAAAGTATTAATAGTTATCTTCTATATTATATAACTGGGTTGGTAATCTTCCTCACTTTATAGTCGTAAGTAAGACAGAAGATCCACCTTATGTGATCGGCATGATTGGGAGAATAATCCGTGTTTATTCCAGCAAAACCTGAAACCCATTTTATCTGCCGAAATTAGGAGAAACACTGGGTTAGCCCCTATACCAATGAGCTGGGAATTGATCCCATTAATTACCTTTCAACGTACATGGCAATTTTATATCTTCAATTTTGACTGGGATATTCTTGATATGCTCTTGTGGCTTCTAACTTTCATTTTCTTATGTTTTCTCTCTTTTGAGACAAGAGCAAAATCGACCTCCTTCCCATAAGGCTAAAAATAAAATATCTGATTATAGCAAGGAGTGTGGAGGGAGCTCCAGCTGTAACTATGAATATTTAATATTTTTTTTCGTCTTCCAAGTAAAACATTTCAATTATTGGATAAAGTTTTACAATGGCTGCGGAGCGGGTAAATTTTTTTCCGGCTTCGACTCCGGCTCCGGCTTCATCATTTTAAAATTACCGGCTCCGACTCCTGCTCCAGCATTTTAAAATTACTCTGCTCTGACTCCGGCTCCAGCATTTTAAAATTACCCGGCTCCGACTATGGCTCCGGCTTCAACATTTTAAAATTGTTCGGCTCCGGCACGGGTCCCAACTCCTAGTTATAATTCCTTCTCCATTTACACTTTTGAAATCATTAATACTCTGGTACAAAATTTTTATGGTATGATGAAAGCGAATATTTTTTAATGACAGAATTAAAAACAAAATATTTTATAGAAAATAAGATTTTTAAGAAATGAAGAAAAAGAATAACTCATTTTCTTCCTAAATTTTAATATAATTCCACTTTGAACAATGAATTTCCTGTACATTACGTAATAAAATTTTATTAAAAATTTTTTTTCTTAATTTTTCCTCTTTGAACTATGAGCTTCCTGAACATATGTAAAATATTCAACATATTCAAAACCAATTTTTATTTTAAAAAAAAAATTATAATTCTGTTTCTTCCTAAATTTTAAAATATTTCTCTTTGAACTGCCTGCGCATAAGAAATATAAATTTATTCAAAACAATTGTTTCTGAAAAAATAAAACTTTTCATTAAAAATAATTTATTCACGATATCCTTAGATCCAATTTTATTATTTTTTTAAAGCAGAAAATAAGCTCTCAACATTCACTTGACTAGGAGGCAAGCTGTAATTGTGTAAGTCGCATCATTGCAAAATTTAGGACAGCTGATTGCCAAACTTTAACTTTTACTTTGATTTCCGGCGATTTTTTCATTATTTCATCTAATGCCTTAAGGAATTCTACTTTGTATTTTTCTAGAAGATTTTTAGTTGTTGAAGGTATTTACTGAGATTGTCTTTTTTCCATCGCTTTCTGCTATCTCAGTTGGCCCCATTGTTTGTTCTAATTTACTTTTTTATCTGACAAGATACCACAAGAGAAGATTCCTGAAACTGTTGAACTATCTGACTTCAACCCAGATTCTGTTCAATAGTGTTAATCATTTTACATCCTAGTTCACAAAGCAGCATCCTAGTTTAATATCAGATCTTCAAGTTTGAGGAAGATTCTTAAAAAACTGTATTGATCAACAAAGATGGTTGACAAAAATATTTTGTTTTTAGTTAACATTATTTCCCTTTTCCCATGGAATTTTTTATGTCATTTGCTAAAATGCCTTCTCTATAAAAATTTATCTGCAGTCAAGTCTTCTGATTGAATATTTTTTGCTGCAAAGTATGGGTGTTTTAATAATTGTTTGAAGGTTTGATTTGTTCCCACTAACTATCGGAGAGGGAAAGCTCAGATGTACCAGCAGCCATCATACTAATATAGTCTTTTAGTTGCAAAAGCCTTTTGAGTATAAGACATGTACTTCCCCATCTTGTCTCTAGATCTAAGACTGCCACTTTTCCAGCTTGACGCTTAGAACTTCCATTAATTTTCGGATACGTGCTCTTTTGCTATTTGTCTCGCCTTGCTAATAAGGTTTGCTGTATGAGTATTGTGAAGACCATCACTCACTGATAGCTGTAAAGTATGCACTCCGAACCTCATGTGTGCAATGTTAAAGTCATCGGAACATAGTCTTTTCACTGTTTTATCAAGTTCATTCTGAAAAAACTTATTAGCTTCCTGTTCCTTCTCCTCATTGTCCTTATTTAATTTTTCCTTCGAACTGATCATGTTTGATGCGTTATCCGTAACTACAGTAAGCTAATTACTTGCCTCTTATTATTTTGAATTCTTTTAAAACGTCAATAACCAGTTCTTGGATATATTAGCTGAAATGTTGCGATTTGGTATCTCTTGCTGATAAAGTTTTCGTAATATTGCTTTTATCTTCGTCCACATATCTAATATTAACAGCAAAATAATTTAGCTTTGCCATTGGGCAAGCATCCATTTTTAAATGCATGAAGCGTCCCTTTAAGCAATTTTGAAGTTAATTTTTTTGGCTTATCGCTTCGTCTCTAAGAAACTTATTTACGAAGATATTACCGGTCTAAACGGACTTTCCAGTTACGAAGCCATGTCTCCACACAGTACTTTAAATCCTGGTCTTTCAAAGAAAACCTAATGGGTCACTATCTTTAACCACCATTATAATCAATTGTATTTTGAATTGTGTCACTTAACATAGACAGAACAAGTTTTTGACAATTGAAAAAAAAGTATCCACTTTAGTTTGAGTTTTTGAGAAAAAAAATAAAGTTTTATCCTGAACAGCTTTTGCTTCACTTCCTTTTTAAGCATTGTGCATGATGTCTGGAAAAAGGATTTTTAAATGTCGCATTATTTAAAGGCATCCAGCCCATTAGTAACTGGTGGTTTGGTAAACTCCTTTATGCATGATCGAACTGCCTGTTTCCCATCAACTGTGTTAAACTATTTCATATTGACAAATGTAAGAAGTACTTTATTTTCAGAGAGTAAAATATTCAAGTACATGAGGTATGAGGTGTTTTCGATTTTGGTTTATTTGACATGATTTTCTTAGATATTAAAAATAGTGGATTTAGTGGTCTACAGTATAAAAGTATTAGTACCTATTCAATGTTGCATTACAGAGATACCATAAGGTAGTATTTATGAAAAATAGAATATATATATATATATATATATATATATATATATATATATATATAATATATTATATATTATTATAGTATAGTATATATATATATATAATATAATATATATATATATAATATATAATATATATTATATTATTAATATATATATATATATATATTTGTACACATCTTCTGCTTCTGCAATGAAATCACTTAACTCAATGTCCCAAACTATAGAACTATCTAAGGATTGGAGGTTATGCTTCTGTCAACTTATATATATTATATATAATAATAATTATAATAATAGTATTAGTATTAGTGATATAGTTATATATATTATTTAGTATATATATATATATTTAATTATATATATAACTATTATATATATACTATATATCATTTATAGTATAGTATATATATATACTATATATTATATATATACTATACTAGAACATTATAATAGTATAATAGTATATATATTATCTATATCGTATAGAATAGCTTTTCAAACATTAATAATAACTCTGGAAAAAAGGAAATATTCATACCGGAGCCGGCAGCCGATCTACTATATCCGGCTATGATTCCGGCTCTGGACCCCTACAGATTCCAGCTATGATTCCGGCTCATGCTCTGGATCAGGGCCATTATTCCGGCTCTGGCTCCAGATCCAGCAACCTTATCGGCTCGGCGGGCTCCTTGGCTCCGCTCGCAGCCCTGACTGTTTTACTTCTTATACTAAACATTCATCATTTGTACGAGACAAACAAGATTGTTAATAAAAAACTTATGATTTCTACTTTTTAAGATCTACATATTAGCATCATAACTGTGGAGGTAGTTATGCAAAGAGGAACCAACCCGCAAAACATTTAAAACTAAGACATTAAGCCTCAAAGTTTAACATGAAAATGAATAGAACGAGTGTTGGTTCAAACAATTTTAATTCCTATTGTAACATATGTAAGTTGGTTCTTTTTGGCAAAATATAATTGTGACTTTTTACTATATTCGGGTGAAATATCTCCAAAATTCTAATTTTGTGGAATGGATCTCATTTGCGTAACCAAGTCCATATTATATTTTTCATATTTTAAAATGAACTGATTTTTCCCTAAATGATTAAAATATAATAAGATTATCTATATTAAGCCTCATGTTATCTTTTAAAAGATCAACGTAATCTTTGGAATGTAATTAACAGAATATCCACCATTTTCTTTTAGATCATTTTTCAAACAAAAGATAAAAACATAAGCAAATAAAATTATATCATTTATATTAACATTTTATATTAAGATTTTAAACTCTCCTAGTCTACGTAGAGAGCTTGTAGTTTAAGTATTTATAATAAGTGCTTAACTAGGAATTTTACTGGTTAAACGAGTTATGTTAATTTATCTTAATTAAAATATTGTAGTTAAATACAGTGATATCCGATTTACGATTTTAGTTGCTTTAGGTTGTGCCTAACATATCAAAAGATACAGTATATATGATTAAAATTTAACAGCAGTGATATATCATATATATATATAATATAAATATATATACTATAATTATATATATATATATATATATAATATATATATATATATTATATATATATATATAATATATATATATATATCAGGCGGCTCGTAGCCAGGGGGGGCTGAGGGGGCTGCAGCCCCCCCAGAAATTATCGACTGCAATTTTTTCAGCAGGAAAACATACTATATATATATATATATATATATATATATTATAATATATTATATAATATATATAGTATATATATATATATATATATATATAATATATATAATATAAATATATATATATATATTATATATATATATAATTTTGAAGCTCTTATTCAGAAAAAAATTGAATGCATAGAAAAACAACTGGACACTCTAAAATCAAGAAAATTGTGAGAAAAAATAAGAAAAACTTGTACCAATTAATTGAAACTATACGTTTATGTGGCCAGCAAGGTCTTGCATTAAGGGCTCAAGTGACTCTGGACGAATTGAATTATCAACTCCAGCTGAAAATGACGGAAATTTTAGAAGGCTTTCTTAGGTTTCGAGCAAATGGGGGTTTTGAAGAACCACTAACTTCTATCGTCCAAAAATTCAATGTATACGAGTCCGATGATACAGAATGAAATCATACAGTCATTTAGTCAGCTAATACAAAGGAAAATAGTGGAAGAAGTTAATAAAAACCAATTTTTCAGCATTAGCTGATGAAACAACGGATTTTTCCCAAACAGAACATTTTCACTTTGTGTAAGGTAGCGATTGGTGGTGATGAGGGGGGTGATACTCCTTTTTACTTTAAGAGATGATTTTTTATCATTTGTTCCGGTTTATATGATATCTCAGTGAAAGCATTGGCCAAATGCAATTTTGTAAGACTCGGCTATCTTGTTTAAACTCGAAATTTACAGTAGAGGCCAAGATACGATGGAGCCCTTCCATGAGAAGTGTGAATTCGAGGAGTGCAATCTGTTATCGGCAATGAGTAAGCCGAAAGCTATCATACACACACATTGTGTAGCACATTTTATAAATCTATGTCTCTCAGGCACTCTTCTAAAATTCATGGCAATCGAAACTCTTAGGATATACATCTCTGAACATATGCACTTTTTTCGATCGAGTCCGAAGCTCACAAAACCTTCTGGAAGATAAATTAAAAGGGAGTTTTCTAGTAACCAAAAATAACCAAGAGGATTCAAAAAGATGTGTGTCCAGATGGTGTGAACGGCATGAAGCGCTTTTCCTTTTTAAAGAGACTCATGAGCCAATACTGTACGTCACTGAAGGAAATTAAAAGGAAAGGCCTGGTGAAATTATCACGAAAGCTACTTCTGTTAAATTCACATCAGTAATTTGAATTTTATAATAACATGTATACGTTTTAAGTAAATTCTTGGAATAACCTTACACCTTGTCAAAATCAGTTACAGAGTGTCCATTTGGACATTGTTGTTGCAATAAACTTAGTGAAAGACATTATTCAACTTCTCGAAAAAGATTAGACAAAATGCAGACCACAGAGTTAAGGGTGGGTTCAATGTTAAGATCTTTAGGACTCTATTTAAGCCCCCCACCTAAAAAGGACGTTAAAATTCTTAATTTTAAGACAATTTTGATTGGGAAAACAGCAAACCCGTAGCTTTTTTTTTTTTATTTTTTTTCTTTACATTTTCTAAAACGTCATTTTTCGGGTGTTTTTTGTGCAGATGTCATGTTTTGGCCTTTTTCATTTTTCGAAATCTAATTTTTGTGACATTTTTTCGTATCAACTTCTACAATTTTTTTTCGAAGATGACTTCAAACTTGAAATATACATTACATGGGTTTACGCACAAATTGTTAGAAGTAGTTTTTTTGATTTGGAAAAAGATTGGGCTTCACCAATGCTTGAAGTTCAAAATATCTACTTATTTTTTTTTTACATTGCTGAGCAAAATTTTTCAAAAATCGAACAAACTACTTCTGCAATTTGTACGTAATAGACCCATCTATGTTTATTATATTTCAAGTTTGAGTCATTTCGAAAAAAATTGGTACATAGTTGATACGAAAAAATGTGAAAATATTAGGTTCGGAAAAAATGAAAACGCGAAACAATGACTACAGACACAGAAAAACACCCGAAATGACGTTATTTAGAGGTAAAAAAAAAAAGCTGCGTGGCTTTTTCTGCCATCAAAATTGTCTGATATTAATTAAGATAAAAGCATATTCGAACAAACATCCTCTGTTTATAAAGACACCTTCTCAAGACCCTCACGGTGGATACACTAAAAGGAGAGTGTGTCTCTGGCCAAGCTAATGGCTGCTAAATGAAATAATCCAATACTGCGTGATCGGTACTATTGCGCTAAGTGTGGGACCAAGAGGAGGTTTTGCCTAACATTGCGTACTCTCCTGAATAATTCTTAGCAGTATTGCCCATATTCCACCACGCAGACAGTAGAAAGAACGCTTTTCGGACATTCAAGGCGTCTTGGAAAACTATCTTTACGGTGAATAATGTTGGGAGAATGAGGATCGCGATTACAGGTCTTGCTTTACTTTCAATTCATCGAGGATCTCCAGCACAGAGTCACAATGAAAATATTTTGGAATTCAGGAGACAAAACATACTTATAAAATAAAAATGACCAATATAACCGAATGGTAAGATTTCTAATATGAGAATCTATATAATTTATATATATATATATATATTATATATATAATATTATAATATAATGTAGTTTATTATCTATATATATATATTATATATATATAATATATATATATATATATTATTATATATATATATATTATATATATATTATAATATATTTAATATTACTTAATTTTAATATCATATTTTTATATAGGATATATATATATATATATATACTAATATATATATAATATATATATATATACATATATACATATATATATATATATATATATATATATATATATATATATATATATATATATATATATATATATATATATATATATTTATATATATTATAAAACATATATATATATATATAGATTTGTGTTGATTAATTATATGCATATTTGTATAGGTAACAAATATAGATTGTGAAATAGCTCTTATATATATATATATATATATATATATATATCTAAATATTATATATAATCATATAGTATAAATATATTATATTTATATTATATATATATATATATATATATATATATATTAATATATATATATAAATTTTATTATAATATAATTATATATATTAATATTTATATTATAGTTTTTATTATATATTATAATAAATATATATATATATATAATATATATCACCCTAAGAATTTATATGATTATATTATAATTATATAAATATTATATATATATAAATTATTATATATAATATATATATATAAATATAGAATAATATAATTTAACTTCATTTTAAATGTAACCACTTGCGAAAGTCTCAGTCCCCCACTCTCCCCCGAAGAAAAATTCCTGGCTACGGGCCCTAATATAATATACATATATCATATATAGTATATAATTATATATTTATAGTATAATATATATAATAATATAGTATAAATATTCCTTTATTATATATTTTATATTATATATATATATATTTTATATATATATTATATATATATATATATATATATATATATTATTTAAATATTAAATAATTCGTACTATTATATCGACAAGGGGGCACCGTTAATGAGAAAGTTCACGCCGTTAATCCTTTAATCTTGTTAACAAATAAATTAACGACAGTATAATCATTAAAGCTTTATCGGTAAAAGTTAACGTTAAGCGTTTAAGTTAACCGTCTTCAAAAAATATGTAGAATAGTAATAATAAATAATGTTAATTTTTTTCTATTATGATTGCAGATATTTCAAGTATTATTTTATATATGAAAAAATATATTATGTAAGTATTATATATATATATAATTTATAATATACTATATATCAGTAATACTTATATTTAATACTTATAATAAATTAGTATAATATATATAATTAATATATATTGATATATATATATATTATATATACTATAATAACTAATAAATAGATATATTAATTTTATAAATAATTATAATAATAATAATTATAATAAAATAAAGAAAATTAATATATAATAAATTAAATAATAATTAATATAATTAATAATTATGTGAATATGAATAATAATCATAGTAATTATAATAATAAATCTCCTATATCAATATTTCATATTAATAAATTGATATAATTAAACGCTATTAGTGTTGTGAGAGACTAAATTATAAATCAAATTGTGTCACATCGCTCCCTACAGAAAATGAGAACGTCCCAATTTTTTATTATCACTTAAAGCCGATACATAGAGAGTACTTTTGACCCAAATTGCCAAAGATTAAATGTCTTCTTGCATAATAGTTCAATGTATAAAATACCTTTTAAAATTTAATTTACTATAATAGAGTAATATATCTAATATTGTTATAAAATAGATATATATATCAACTACTAATTTCAAACGGAAGAATTAACCAATATTTTTTTAATATATGCATCGGCTGAGCCCAACGTTATATTTTTTCACCCCACCCCCTCTAAAATATGGAGCAGTTAAAAATTCCGGGAATTTCATTGCCAGATTTTTTGACCCATTAAACACAAACTGTAGCTTTTTCTGACGTCTATAAACGGTCAGTTTCCTGAATTAGTGATCATTTTTCTCTGTGTCTATGTTAAGTTCATTGGTTTCTTAAGTATTTTTCCAAGAGTGGGTCTGCGCAATAATTTATAAATATTATTAGAGCGCTAAACGCATTAATTAAATGAGTACATCCACATAAGTTAGTAAGTAGGAAAAACTTAAGTCCGCGTATATAACGCATAAAGCTGCACAATTTACCAAAAAAAGATTAGTCCGTGCTATAATGGCGCATAACGCACATGCTCCAAGCAATAGTCAAAAATGTTTTTTTTATAAATAAGAACAAAATAATATACTTTAACGTATAGACGCGCTACAACAAAAAAATAATCTAGCAATTGATAAGAATAAATTTTAAATATTTAATTTCAAATGAATTAGAATTATATTTTAAAATTTTAATTGAAATGAATGCTAATATATAGATATAACAAAAATATATAAATTGATGAAAGAGTATCTTTAATTTTATTCAATCATTATCTTTGTGATCTACTTTCATCCATACCTCCTACGCTTCATCCTTAATTTATCCCCATCTTGACATTTCTTATTTAATATAATTGTTATATCGGAATTTTTTCCAATTAAACTTGATTTGGTTTTAATATAAGTATTAGAGTGAATTTATGATTTAAACTTAGTTTGCGTATCTTACATGATTTTATATATACTTTTCAAATTATATTGTTATACAAACAATTAATAAATGTGTTTTCTTGTAATTAAGTGCAAGGTCTTATCCTAGCCCCTCCTTCATAAAATTTGCAGTATGTTCAGGTAAGCTCAACTTGATCTAAACTAACCTCTCTAATACACAGGACGATGTAATAGATGTATAGCGTAATTGGGTATTATATATATATTATATATATTATAATATTACTATATGATATATATATATATATTATATATAGTAATGTATTATATATATATACTATATATATAGTATATATATTAATAATATAATAAATATTACATCTTATATATAACTTTCATTGGTCGAAAATGCTAACTATGAGTATTTTTTTCATTAAAAAGTCATGTTTTTCATTTTTAGGTGTATTCATATATGATATATTACTATCCATTGGTCGAAAATGTAAATATGATGTTTCATTTTCATGTAAAAAGTTAAAAAGTCCAACTCAATGGTAATTGTACGACGTTGATCTGATATGATCTAGATATTTCTTATATCTACCTTTGAGAGTATTCAAACAGGATTTAACTAAAAATGGTCATTTAGTTGATATAGTAAATTCAATGTAGTATTGCAGAAACTGGCACATGCGGTATTATATACCGCCAGTGAAATCTTTTGTTTTTTAAAGTGACTTAATATTTTGATGTTCATATTTGGTTCGATACAAGGCATGTCATATGCTGCAGATCCACCTATGTTACCTGTAATTGTTTACAGTAAGTAAAAGTTATATTATTTGTGTAAAAATTGAAGTAAAGTAACGTTTTGCATACTTAAAGATTTCCCGAGACGTTTTATTTTCTTATGAAAATGAAGATAAAGTTAACAGTCCAAATATTTTAAAGTTTGTTTATTTGTGTGTGTTCTTTTTTTAATGGTTTTAGTTTAATAATATACTTTTTATATATTATAAGACCGAGATTATTAGAATTAGAAATTTTAATATTAAATAATATATTTTTTTAATATTTAATATTTTTTAATTAAATTATTTTGTATATTTTTTTATCAAAATTTTGTTTTTTATGTCTCCTATTATATTTTCTTTCATATAATGTTTCCATTTCATAATATGATCGGATTTATAATACCAGACATATAATCTTAGTATTGTCTATATTGGTAAATTTAATATAGTGTTTAACATTTGATATTTTAAATAGTTTATTTATTTTTGAATATTTCTGGTTTTTTAATTATTTGGTGTTAAAATATTTTGTATGGTTGTTTGTTAATTATGTCTTTGATTATATAATATTTCGATATTGTATAATTGAGCATATAAGATTCGACATGTCATTTAATAGGTATCAAAGTTATAAGTGTTTTTTTTTTTTATTTATTTATTAATTTTAATAAATAGTTTTTTTTTGTATATACGTGGTGTCAATATATTGAAACCTATACAACGTATTATGTCCTATATTGACTTTGATGTTTAACGCTCATTCTTTGTTTATGCTGATTAATCTATTCTGGGCCCTTCAGATCCTTTTTTTCAAGTCAATACAATACTGGTATCGAGTGGTATAAATATATTTGTTAGATTTCTACGTTGAGTTTTGATCAAGTAATCAGGTGTGTTTTATTTATGCGTTACAATATATATATATATATAATATATACATATATATTATTATATATAATATATATTTATATAATTATATATATATAATATAATATATAATATATATATTATATATATATATATATATTATATATAATATATATAATATATATATATATATATAAATTATATATAAATATATATATTATATATATATATATATATATTATATATTATATATATATATATATATAGTATATATATATAAATATATATTATTATATAATATATATACTGCGTAGGCAGGATTTCTGCTAGAGGGAGGACAAGAAGTTGGTGATTATATATAAATATATAGATTTAATATATATATATATATATATATATATATATATATATTATATATTATAATATATATATATACGTAGTAGTATATATATATATATTATATATATATATATATATATATATTATATATATATATATATATATAGATATATATATATATATATATATATATATATATTATATATATATATATATATATATATATAATATATATTATATATATATTATATATATATAATTTTATTTATTATATATATATATATATATATATATTATATATATATATATATATTATTATATAATAATATATATATATATATATATATATATATATATATATATATATAGTTATATTATTATATATATATATATATATATTTATATATATTATATTATATTATATATATACTATATTATATATAATATATAATATATATATCTATATATATATATATATATATATATATATATATATATATTATATATATATATATATATAATGTATTTATATATATATATATATATATAATATATATATATATATATAATATATATATATATTAATCTAATATATATATATTATATTTATGTTTTAATATATATTATAGGTATATATATATATAATATATAGTATATATATATATATATATATAGTTACTATATATATATATATAAGTATTATATATATATATAATATATTATTATAATAGTAAGGCCATATTTATATATTTATTAAAAAGTTTTTACAACGGTCTTTATAAGATGTTAATAATTATATAATAATACGTACTACGTAATACGTAGTTTAGCTAGTACTAGGTTATGTTCTTTTTATTTTTATTTTTTTTCCTCGACTTCTTTTTTTAACTTAGATTTTTTGCGTTTCTACAATTTCTGATTCGTTATTCTAATCTGTTCAATTTTTAGTTTCCACTTTTTAGTTGATCAATAATATTTTTTCTTCTTTTTTTTTGTATGCAATTTCTTGAGTGTGTGTGAGTGGCGTGAGTGTTTTTGAACTTTCTGGATTATTTTCATATTTTTAATATATTTTACTGTAAATATAGGTTTTAGCGTATTTTTAAAATTCCAGGGTTTAAATTTAGGTTTTTAACTTACGAATACTTTATCCTCGTTTCTCTTTGGGTTTTGTCTGTTTGTTTCTGTATGTTGTTCTTTTTTGTTGTTGTGAACTATGTGTGCGTGTATGATGGTGGATTTGCACAGGCGGGCTCTGCATTTGACTTTACCCAACATCCGTGCTTGAACTCTAAGCTTTGCATTCGTAATACACCTCGTCTAACTATAACTTCGTAATTTTTTGCTCCTTGTCTGAGACCAAGATGGCTAAGAATTCATCCTCTAACTCGTTTAATAATACAACATAACTTAAATTCATAATTTTCGTCCTGAGGGTGTAGTATGTGCTATGAAACATAAACATCTTAAACGTCTCGGATCTTTGAATCTCTAACTGTCGAATGTTCTGTGGCTTAAAATCTTTTTTCTTCTACTACAATAATCTTGTTCTTCTGCTACTGTTCTCTTAACAGAACAGATTTTTCAAGTCTTTTTTGATTTACTTTCTATTTCTACCGAGACTGTTATATTTCATCAAATCTCGAGTCCTCTACTTAGGGATTTCAATGTACACAACACTTGAATGCGTGGGTTTCTCATTACTGTTTAGGTGGGGAGGAGTCGAATCATTTCAGGCTAACTCCTCACGATCTTGGAGCAACTAAATTAAAGAACAACCCATTCCGATCGTCCACTAACCAATCTTGAATCCTCGACTCTTTTTCCATAGTCTTCTCTCTATAATTCAGACCATCCTTCGCTCCTATGGTAATCTGACCACAACCTTATATATCTTAATTTTATCTTTCTCTCCAAAGCTCCATCCTGCCCTATGCGTTTTTTTCTGCGCATTTTAATCGGGCTGACTGGGGGCATTGCGGCTTGCTTCTACCTAACATAATTGGGAGTGACTGCTGCTTTGACTTCTGAAGAGCTTCGGCTTTGCCTGACAAGTGGAACTGTAATCGTTGATCGGGATGAGCAGGTTCATTCTTCTTCGACTAAATCTTTTTCTCCCTCCTCATAATCCATGGTTCGATTTGCTTGTTCTCTTGGCATCAGGCTAAGAGACATGCGTATCGGGTGGTGGAAAAATTTTTCATTCCCTGTCGCTCGTTCGCTAATTTCATTCAGCCTAGAATGTTTGTTCAGGGATACTCTTCGACAAGCAAGCGGACTTTCATTAAACAAAAGTGCGCTGACCTCCTTGGTTTTCTCTACTGAAAATCCTTTGGCTCTACCAAAACACATCTTCTAACAACTTTGGTAATCTCCTTCCTACTCTTAATTCGCTCTTATGGTTCCTTTGCTAATCTCACTGAAAAAGTAAAATCTCTTCGGCCTCAATTTTCTCTAATCAACCTGGACGATTTCTGACATTCTCTTCCTCCTCCTTCTCTCTCAGATGTCCTATGCCTTTGCCTGTAATTCATTTGATGCGGTCATGGTTTTTCTGAAATCTATTGAACGTAAGGAAGCGGGTGGCCTCGGATGGCATTCCCCGAGTTTTTGAGGAGTGTGGCTTCCTGCTGACCCTCCCTCGTTCAATCTATATTCTTATACCTCATAAACTAGCACTTTCCTCAGTGTTTGGAAGCGCGCTATGTCCAACCTATTCCGAAAAAGGAAGCCGCTCTGATCCTTCTAACTATCGCCTATAGTAGCTCTAACTTCTATTCTATCTAAGATCTTTGAAACCCTTTCAACCTCACTTCTTAGACCATCTGGATCTCATTCTCTTCTTTCCGACGCAGTACGGCTTTCGGCGCTCGCGGTCTACTGGGATATACTTTCTATTACACAGATTTATGGTTTTCCCGGCTCTTAGGAATTACGGGGAGAACTTGTGTGGTGGTCGCCATATCCAAAGCATTTGAACGGGTATGGCAAGCGTCACTGCTGCGCTCCAATCTCCCTCTCTTTGGGTTTTTATTCTTCTTTTGCTTACTTGTTCTGCTTTCTTTTAAATCGCTCAATATCGTCTGTTGTTGTTGATGGGCACCTTCTTTTTTTTCTGTCAATAGTGGTGTTCCTCGTGT